>CAUYLG010022183.1:0-119839 GCA_963573385.1 Cacajao melanocephalus
CCCAGATGGCACCATTGCATTCCAGCTTGGGAGACAAGAGTGAGACTAAAAAAAAAAAGAAGCGTAGGAGATTAGAATATTACACCCCAAAATATACCAGTTTGGCATAATTATTATTTTGAGCTGAAGAAAACTGAAAAACAACAGAAAACAAAACAAAACAAAAAACAAACCCTCTCTGTCCTCCCTGCCTACTTGACTAAAAGCAGGCTTAAACTCTTAGCCAGAGAAAGCACCAATAGAAATCTACATAACAAAACAGCCTTACCAAAGCAATCCTTATCTTCCATTAGTTCTCCCAGATAGTTACCTTCCTACCATTTGCTGACCTTGGAAGCCTGAAACCCTTTTCCTCTGACTTGTCACTTCTCTGTAAATTTATTGTTCTTTGTGAAGATGCTATATAAGCTCAAATTCTAATCACCCCTTTGAGTTACTCATCACCGAGTTATCCGCATGTACGCACAATGCATGCATTAATACATTCAACTTGTTTTAGTCTTGTTAATCTTTTGTCAGCCTAACTTTCAGGAACCCAGCCAGTGAACCTAGGAGGATTAAGGAAACGATTTTTCTTGCCCTGCAGAGGCAAGACAGAAAACATACAATCTGATTCCATTCCTAAACTTAAAAAAAGTACACTACATTGTTTAGGGATGAATGTGTAAGTAGTGAAGCTGATAAAATAAAAAGCAAGGAAATGGTAATCACCAAAGGCTATTTACTCATTGCTCTGGGAATGAGAAAGTTGGTTATGATCAGAGAGAGGTGCATGGATGACTTCTGAACTTCTAATAATGCTCCATTGATTGATCCAGGTGGTAATTACATAATCATTTCACTTCATAATTATTTATTAAACTATACATACACACCTATGCAATATTCTGCTAGGATGTATATTTGACACATAAAGTAAAATAAAAGAGAACAGGCTTGGGTTAAGGATGGCAAAAGACCTGAAAGATCCCATATTGAGCATTATGAGATACCTATGAGACAATCAAATGTTGAGCTTAAAAGACTGGAGAGGTCGGCTGGACACAGTGGCTCGCGCCTGTAATGCCAGCACTCTGGGCAAGGTGGCTCACGCCTGTAATGCCAGCACTCTGGGCAAGGTGGCTCACGCCTGTAATGCCAGCACTCTGGGCAAGGTGGCTCACGCCTGTAATCCCAGCACTCTGGGCAAGGTGGCTCATGCCTGTAATGCCAGCACTTTGGTCAAGGTGGCTCACGCCTATAATCCCAGCACTTTGGGAGACCGAGGCAGGTGCATCACTTGAGCCCAGGAGTTTAAGACCAGCCTGGTCAACATGGTGAAACCTCGTCTCTACTGAAAATACAGAAAATTAGCTGGCCATGGTGGCACACACCTATAGTTCCAGCTACTTAGGAGGCTGAGGTGGGAGGATCGCTTGAGCCTGGGAGGAAAAGCTTGCAGTGGGCTGAGATCGAACCACTGCTTTCCAGCCTGGGTGACAGAGTGAGACCCTGTCTCAAGTAAAAAAAAAAAAAAAGGAACAGCCAAAGATGCAGGAAGAAAACCAAAGAAATACTATATCTGGAGAAAAATGTTTTAAAAAGTTTTAAGAAAGGAGCGTGGTCAATATGCCCAAAGCTACTGAGAGGTCAAGTAAGATGAAGATGGAAAAGTATCCATTGGATTTAGTAAATGTGGTCATTGACCTTAGCAAATGTAGATCCAATGAAGAGACAGGGATGGAATGAAACGAAGCCTCGGTGGGAGGGAAACTGGGCTACCAAACTGCACAGTTCCAGAAGGCATCTTTCAAATTATGACCCAGGAGGCACCAATAACACAGACTATTACTTAACAGTACCCCATGGAGCTATGCAGTGCAGAGAACCTGGTGAGGAAATGCAGTGATTTAAGAACACTACCCCCAAGGTCCAACTGCTCATCTTCAAAGGTGGTTCTACTCTTTCCTAACAATGTGAATTTGGCCAGGTTATTCAAATATTTTACACCATGGGGTCCAAATATGTAAAAACAATACTAATGAGAGGTGCAGTGGCTCACGCCTGTAATCCCAGGACTTTGGGAGGCCGAGGCGGGCGGATCACGAGGTCAAGAGATTGAGACCATCCTGGCCAACACGGTGAAACCCTGTCTTTACTAAAAAAATACAAAAATTAGCTGGGCGTGGTGGTGCATGCCTGTAGTCCCAGCTACTTGGGAGGCTAAGGCAAGAGCATTGCTTGAACCCAGGCAGTGGAGGTTGCAGTGAGCCAAGCTCGTGCCACTGCACTCCAGCCTAGCGCCTGGTGACAAAGTGAGACTCTGTCTCAAAAAAAAAAAAATACTAATACAGTAGGACTGTTGTGAGGAGTAAATTAAACAGTCTACATTGAAGTGTTTGGTCCATAGTAAGCATTCAATAAATGTAAATTATTATTTTCTGTATTGCTTAGACAACTCTTTCAAGAAGCTTGGCTATGAAAGGAGAGAAATAAGACAATAGCTGGAGGAGGATGTAGAATTAAGGGAAATTTTCTTTTTTTCTTTTCTTTTTTTTTTTTTTTGAGACAGAGTCTCATTCTGTCTCCCAAGCTGGAGTGCAGTGGCACAATCTCAGCTCACTGCAACCTCCACCTCCCAGGTTCAAGTCATTCTCCTGCCTCAGCCTCCCGAGATAGCTGGGATTACGGGCCTGCACCACCACCACACCCAGCTAATTTTTTTGTACTTTTAGTAGAGACAGGGTTTCACCATGTTGGCCAGGCCAGTCTCCAACCCCTGACCTCAAGTGATCCACGCGCCTCGGCCTCCCAAAGTGTTGAGATTACAGGTGTGGGCCACTGCAGCTGGCTGGGAAAGTTTATTTTTGTTTTACTGTTTTTGTTTTTTAAATTTTTTGACTGTTCTTTAGAGAAATTTCAGATTTACAGAAAAATTGCCCAGAAAGTACAGAGAGTTCCCATAGACCTTTCTCCCCTCCAAACATGTAATTTCCCCTTCTGCTAACAGCTTCCATTAATGTGATGTATTTGTTACAATAGATGAATCACTATTAACATACTATTATCAACTAAGGTTCTTAGTTTACATTAAGGTTCTTCCTGTTGTAAGGTTCTATGGCTCTTGAGAAACGTATGCCATCATGAATCCATATTACTGTATCATACAATACAGCTTCACACTCCTAAACAATCCCCTGCACTGCACCTGTTCCAAGCTCTTGGAAACCACTGATCTTTTTACTGCCTCCATAGTTTTGCTTTTTCCAGAATATCATATGTATAGGGGTGTGATGATGATGTGTTCTGAGAAATGCATCGTTAGGTGATTCAGTCATTGTCTGAGCATCATACTGTACTTTCACAAATCGAGATGGTATCGCCTACTACACACCTAGGCCAGTTGCCATAGCCTATTGCTCCTAGGCTACAAACCTGTACAGCATGTTACTGAACTGAATAATGTAGACAGTTGTAACACAATGATACGTATTTTGTACCTAAACATAGAAAAGGTAAGGTAAAAATAGGATGTTATAATCTTATGGAACAAATATGAGACCACCATCAGATATGCAGTCTGTTGTTGACTGCAATGTCACTATGTAGCTCATGACCCTCATTGGAACCACATAGTATGTACCCTTTTCAAACTGGCTTCTTTCACTTCACAATAGAAATTTAAGGCTCCTCTATGTTTTTCATGGCTTGATAGTTCATTTCTTTTTAGCACTGAATAATACTCCATTGTCTGGATGAAACCACAGTTTATTTATCCATTTACCTACTCAAGAACATGTTGGTTGATTCCACATTTTGGCAATTTTTTTTTTTTAAAGACGGGGTTTCACCATATTGGTCAGGCTGGTCTTGAACTCCCTACCTCAGGTGATCCGCCCGCCTTGGCCTCCAAAGTGCTTGGATTACAGCTGTGAGCCACCACGCCCGGCCCATTTTGGCAATTTTTAATAAAGCTGCTAAAATATACATATGCAGGTTTTTGTATGGATATTCAACTTATTTAGGTAAATAGCAATGAATGTGATTGCTGGATCATATGGTAAGATTACATTTAGTCTTGTAAGAAAACACCAAACTGTCTTCCAAAGTGCCTGTACCATTTTGCATTCCAACAAGCAGTGAATGAGAGTTCCTGTGGCTCCACAACCTCACTGGCATTTGACATTGTCAGTGTTCTGGATTTTGGCCATTCTAATAGGTATGTAAGGGTATTTTCTTGTTGTTTTCACTTGCATTTCTCTGATGGCATATGATATGCAGACTCTTTTCATATGCTTATTTTCCATCTTATATCTCTGTTGGTGAAGTGTCTGTTAAGGTCTTTGATCCATTTTTTAGTCTGATTGTTTTCTTATTGTTCAAATTTTTTCTTTGTAAATTTTGGATAACAGTGCTTTATCAGATGTCTTTTGCAAATATTTTCTCCCAGTTTATGATCTGTCTTTTCATTCTTTTGACAACATCTTTTGCAACTCAGATTTTTTCCTTTCTTTTCTTTTTCTTTTGAGATGGAGTCTCCCTCTTGTTGCCCAGGCTGCAGTGCAATGGTGAGGTCTCAGCTCACTGTAACCTCCACCTCCCGGGTTCAAGCAATTCTCCTTCCTCAGCCTCCCAAGTAGCTGGGATTAGCCACCATGCCCAGCTAATTTTTGTATTTTTAGTAGAGACAGGGTTTCATCATGTTGGTCAGGCTGGTCTCAAACTCCTAACCTCATGATCCACCTACATTGGCCTCTACAAGTGCTGGGATTACAGGCATGAGCCACCATGCCCAGCCAACTTTTTTTTTTCTTTGAAACAAGGTCTCAACCGTCAACCAGGCTGGAGTGCAGTGGCACAATTACGACTCACTGCAGCCTCGACCTCCCCAGCTCAAGCAATTCTTCCACCTTAGCCTTTCAAGTAGCTAGGACCACAGGTCTGAGCCACCACACCTAACTAATTTTTAAATTTTTTTGTAGAGATGAGGTTGCATCTTGTTGCCCAGGCTGGTCTTGAACTCCTGGGCTTAAGTAATGCTTCTGCCTTGGCCTCTCAAAGTATTGCATGAGTCACAGCACCCAGCCAAATTTTTTTTTTTAAACAGGGTTTGGCTCTATTACCCAGGCTGGAGTGCAGTGGTGCATCTTGGCTCGCTGCAGCCTCTGCCTCCTGAGCTCACACGATCCTCCCACCTCAGCCTCCTGAGTAGCTGGGACTATAGCCATGTGCCACCATGCCTAGCTAATTTTTGTTATTTTTTTTTTCCTTTTCTTATAGAGTTGAGGTTTTGCCATGTTATACAGGTTGGTCTCAAACTTCTGAGCTCAAGTGATCTACCCACCTCGGCCTCCCAAAATGCTGGGATTACAGGTATGAGCCATAGTGCCTGGCCAGAAAATTTCAATTTTAATGAAATCCATTTTATCAATTATTTCCTTTATGGCTTGTGCCTTTGATGTCATATCTAAAAAGTCATCACCAAACCCAAGGTCATCCAGATTTTCCATCTTATCTTCCAGGAGTTTTTAAAATTTTGCATTTTATATTAATTTTCTTGAAAAACGTAAGGTCTGGGTTTAGATTTTTTTTCCATGTGGTTGCCCAGTTGTTCCAGCATCTTTTGTTGAAAAGACTATCTTTTCCCCATTGTATTGCCTTTGCTCCTCTGTGAAAAATCAGTTGACTATATTTATGTGGGTCTATTTATGGTCTTTCTCTTCTGTTCCGTTCCATTCGTTCTTTTGTCTATTGTTTCACTATCACCACATCGTCTTTGCTGCTGTAGCTTTATACATAACTCAGTAGTATCAGTGCTCCAATTTTGTTCTTCAATATCGTGTTGGCTATTCTGGGTCTTTTGCTTCTCCACATAAACTCTATAATCAGTTTGACGATATCCACAAAATAGCTTGCTAAGAGTTTGACTGGGATTGCACTGAATCGATAGATCAAGTTGGAAAGAACTCACATCTCGACAATATTGAGTCTTCTCCTCCACGAACATGGAATATCCTTCCATTTATCTTCTCTGATTTCTTTCATCAGAATTTTGTGGTTTTCCTCATATAGTTTTTGTTTTTGTTTTTTTTGAGACGGAGTCTAACTCTGTCACCCAGGCTGGAGTGCAGTGGTGAGATCTCAGCTCACTGTAACCTCTGTCTTCTGGGTTCAAGCAATTCTCTTGTTTCAGCCTCTTAAGTAGCTGGGACTGCAGGCGCACACCACCATGACTAGCTAATTTTTGTATTTTTAGTAAAGATGGAGTTTTACCATATTGGTCAGGCTGGTCTAGAACTCCTAACCTCAGGTGATCCACCTGCCTTGGACACCCAAAGTGCTGGGATTACAGGCATGAGCCACTGTGCCCGGACCTCATATAGATCTTGTACATATTTTGTTATACCTAAGTGTTTCTTTGTGTGAGGGGGGTGGGGGCATATAACATGCTTGGTATGGTCTATTTAATTTCAAAGTCTATTTGTTCATTGATGATATATAGGAAAGCAATTGACTTTTGTGCATTAATCTCATATCCTGAAAACTTGCTATAATTACCTATTAGGGCCGGGTGTGGTGGCCCATGCCCTGTAATCCCAGCACTTGGGAGGCCAAGGCAGGGGGATCCCCTGAGGTCAGGAGTTCGAGACCAGCCTGGCCAACATGATGAAACCCCATCTCTACTAAAAACACAAAAATTAGCCAAGCATGGTGGTGGGCACCTGTAATCCCAGCTACTCAGGAGGCCGAGGCAGGAGAATCACTTGAACCAGGGAGGCAGAGGTTGCAGTGAGCCAAGATGGTGCCACTGCACTCCAGCCTGGGTGACAGAGGTGAGACTCCATCTAAAAAAAAAATACATATATATATATATACATATATATATATACACACACATATATATATATATGTAGTTTTATTCCTTTGTAATGTCTTTGTCTCGTTTCTGTAGTAGGGCAATGCTGGACTCATAGAATGAGTTAGAAAGTATTTCCTCTGTGTCTGTCTTCTGGAAGAGACTGTAGAAAATTGGTATAATTTCTTCATTAAATGTTTGATAAAATTACCAGTGAATCCATCTGGGCATGATGCTTTTTTTCTTGGAAGGTTATTAATTATTCATTGAATTTCTTGAATTTCTATATAGACATAGGCCTATTTAGATAGTTAATTTCTTCTTGCGTGAGTTTTGGCAGATTGTATCCTAAAGGAATTGATCCATTTCATCTAGGTTATCAAATCTGTGGGCACAGAGTTCCCTTATTCTCCTTTTAATCTCTGTGGGCTCTGTGGTGATGTTCCCTCTTTCACTTCTGACATTAGTAATTTCTGTCTAGATTTTTTTTCTTGTTAGTCTCACTAGAGGTTTACCAATTTTATTGATCTTTTCAAAGAACCAGCTACTGGTTTTGTTGATTTTTCCCTATGGATTTCTTGTTTCCAGTTTTATTGTTTTTTGCTCTGATTTTTATTACTTCTTCTCTTCTGCTTGCTTTGGATTTAGTTTACTCTTCTTTTTCTAGTTGCTAAGGTAGTCGATGGTATAATAAATCTTTCTTCTTTCCTACTATAATGCATTCAGTACTAGAAATTTCCCTCTAAGCACTACTTTTGCTGTAGCCCACAAATTTTGATAAGTTGTGTTTTCATTTTCATTTAGTTCAAAATATTTTAAAATTTCTCTTGAGATTTCTTCTTTGACCCACGGGTTATTTAAAGCACATTGTTTAATCTCTAAATATTTTGAGATTTTTCAGCTATCTTTCTGTTACGGATTTCTACTTTAATTCACTGCAGTCTGAGAGCCGGCGTTGTGTAATTTCTATTCTTTTAAATTTGTTAAGTGTGTTTTGATGTGGTCTATCTTGGTGAATGTTCCATGTGACTGGAGAAGGATGCATTGCTGAATGAAGCAGTTTATAGATGTTCATTATATCCAGTTATTGGTGGTGTTGTTGATTTCAGCTATGTCCTTAATGGTTTTCTGCCTGCTGGATCTGTCCATTTCTGAAAGAGGGATGTTGATGTCTCCATCTTTAATAGTGGATTCATCATTTCTCCTTGCAGCTGTAACAGTTTTTGCCTCATGTATTTTTGATGCTCTGCTATTAGGTGCAACACGGTAAGGATTATGTCTTCTTGCAGAATTGACCGCTTTATCATTATATAATGCCTTTCTTTTTGCCAGATAATTTTAATTACTCTGAAGTTTGCTCTGTTTGAAATTCATATAGCTACTCCCACTATGTTTGTTTTTTATTTTCCCCAAGATAGAGTCTTGCTCTGTCACCCAGGCTGGAGTGTAATGAATGGCATGATCTCGGCTCACTGCAACCTCCGCCTCCCGGGTTCGAGCAGTTCTCCTGCCTCAGCCCTCCGAGTAGCTGGGATCACAGACTGGGATCACAGGCACACGCCACTATACCTGGCTAATTTTTGTATTTTTAGTAGAGATGAGATTTCACCATATTGGCCAGGCTTCTTCTGTGATTTTTTTCTTTATCTTTAATTTGTAGTTTGAAAGTGATCAGTCTAGGTGTTGCTGGGGGCATTTATCCTGCTTGGTGTTCTCTGGGCTTTCCGGACCTGTGGTTTAACGTCTGACATTAATTTGAGGACATTCTCAGTCATTATTGTTTCAAATATTTCTTCTGTTCCTTTTTCCTCTTTCATCTCCTTCTGCATTTCTCATCACACACGTTACACCTTCTGTAGCTGTCTTACAGTTCTTGGATATTTTGTTCTGTCTCCCACTACCTCACCCCGCCAACAGTCTCTTTCCTGCTTGCTGTTCAGATTTGGAGGTTTCTATTGAGACATTCTTAAGCTCAGAGATTTTTTCCTCAGCCATGTATAGTCTGCTAATGAACCCATGAAAGGTGTTCTTCATTGCTGTTATAGTGTTTTTTATCCTTATAATTTCTTTTTTATTCCCTCTCAGGATTTCCATTTGGATTTTTTTTTTTTTTTTTTTTTTTAGACAGAGTGTTGCACTGTCGCCCCAGCTGGAGTGCAATGGTGCGATCTTGGCTCACTGCAACCTCTGCCTCCTGGATTCACATGATCCTCCTGCCTCAGCCTCCTGAGTAACTGGGACTACAGGCACCTACCACCATGTCTGGCTAATTTTTTTGTCTTTTTAATAGAGACGGGGTTTCACTGTGTTGGCCAGACTAATCTCAAACTCCTGACGTCAAGTGATCTGCCCACCGCGGCCTCCCAAAGTGCTGGGATTACAGGTATGAGCCACCACGCCCAGCCTCTCGCTCAGAGATTTCCATCTCTTAGATTGTCCATCTGTTCTTGTTGACTGTTGACTTAATCCATTGGAGCCCTTAGCTTATTAATCACAGTTGTTTCACATTCCCAGTCTGATGATTTCCACCTTCCTGCCATATCTGAGTCCGGTTCTGGTGCTTGTTCTGTCTCTTCAAACTCTGTTCTTCACCTTGCAGTATGCCTTGTAGCTTTTTCTCTGGTAACCCTCATGTACTGAGCAAAGGAGCTAGAGTAAACAGGTCTTCAGTATGTGGGGTGCAGGGGAGGGGAAGCGTTCTATGCTCCTACGATTACCTCTCAGTCTTTGAGTGAGCCTGTGCCTCCGGACTGTGAACTTCCTAAGTACTTCTAATTTTCCCATCCTTTAGTGGCACAGAATGGTTGCAGGGGGCTAGAGTTGGGTATTTCCCTTCCCCCAGGTCAGCTGGGCTCTGATAAACCCCCAGCCGATTAGGCTCCAGCTAAATAATTTCTCCTGAGAGCACATCTTGTTGGGAAGAACAGAATGCACCGCTGAATTTCAAAATGGTTCCTTTTCCCCTCCCCTTGCCAGAAGCTCGAGGGGACTTTTCTCTGATATTCCCAGTCAGAACCTGATAGAGGTCCAAAATGTAAAACTCACAAAAGTGGGAGCAGTTCCTGATGCCTGGGTCTTCCTGGAGGTTTCATTTCTCAGTCTTGTCCACAGTAAGCCTCCAGCAAGCCATCAATTAGTCCAGATTTCACTGTCCGAGACTGGTCCCAACAGAGGCTGCCGTTCATGGGCTTCTGCTCTGGTGAGTTGTGGTTCTCTGTATTCGCCTGTCAATCTCTCCAATTTGTGGGCGGGGGGCGGGGCAATGGTTTAGGGCGGGGGCCATGGTTTGTTCTGTGTCCAGGAATATTGAAGGACTACTGTTTTCTGGACTAGAGAGTCCAGGAAATATTCACAGCACTGAAGTCTTAAAGGAAAATCAGTTCTTTCCTTCATCTTTCTAAGAGATTCACTCATAGGTTCACTAAACACCTGCTGACATCAGGCACCATGCTAGGGACAGGAATCTCTGCGACATGATTCCTACCTTCGAGAAGCTTATAGACTATTGAAACCAACACACACTGATACAGTGTGTAACGGTATGTGTAGCACATGTTCCATCACATTTAATCCTCACTACAACTCTGCTGTTTCCTCTACTTTTCAGATGTAGAAACTCTCTGACTATAGCCTTCTATTCTTGCTCAGCCACTCCCACTCGGCCTCAGCCCTTCACCCGGGACTGCCAGTCCTCTGCATCCTCGTTTGGTTTGCAGGCATCAGCTCCTTCCATTTTCACTTCCCTTTCTGTCCATCTTACATCCTATAGCCCACTGTTTTTGTCACTCTTTTGTTGATACTATAAAGTCCCTTGCCTTTCTGAACTTTAATCACACCTTTATGGAAACATCCCACTTCTGGATGAACTGAACTTTTTGTTTGTTTGTTTGTTTGAGATGGAGTCTCGCTCTGTAGCCCGGGCTGGAGTGCAGTGGCATGATCTCGGCTCACTGCCACCTCTGCCTCCTGGGTCCTGGTTCAAGCAATTCTCCTACCTCAGGCACCCAAGTAGCTGAGATTACAGGCACAAGCCACCATGCCCAGCTAATTTTTGTATTTTTTAATAGAGACGGGGTTTCAGCATGTTGGCCAGTCTGGTCTTGAACTCCTGACCTTGTGATCCTCCTGCCTCGGCCTCCCAAAGTGCTGAGATTACAGGCGTGAGCCACCACGCCCGGCCGAACTGAACTATTTCCTTCTCCATCTGTGCAGTGAATCTCTGAGTACCACGGGCAGTCTCACGCATCAATGTATGTTGTGACTTCAAGTTTACGGTCCCCACCAGGCCCTCAATACTGCCTGCTGATCCTGCTGCATCCCTGTGGCCAACCTACTCCTTTCCTCCATGCAACGAATGCTCACAGCTCCTCTGTGCAAACTTCCAAATGCTACGTCACACTCTTGCTGTCAACAGATGACGTGGCACCCATCTTCACCAAAAAACTCAAAATCACCAAATTTACAAATTACCTGTATTTGCATCCCCTTCCTACCCTTACAATGGACAGAGGTCCAGTTGTTGACAATACCAAATATTAGCAAAGATACGGAGCAATTGGAACTGCCATAAATCGCTGGTGCAAGTGTGTGGGGAAGACTCCCTGTGTGTTTTCCCTACTCTCATACCACAACAGTCAACCCAGAAAGACTTCTGTGGCCAAATGTGTTGCGGGGTGTTCCCTACACACCAAGTGGCAGACACCAGCTGGGTGTCCTCTAGTTTAGTCCCGACACTGTCTCCCACAAGTTGAAGGTTTAGTCCCCAAGGCTGCCCCCCATCACACAAGTCACAAGCTAGAGCCTCTGGAACTTCTGACTGACCAGCTTCAAGTTGGGGTTCCCAGGACCTCCTCTTTGGGTTTGATTAATCTGCTGGAGCGGGTCACAGAACTCAGGGAAACACTTATGTTCACAGGTTTACTATAAAGGATATTGCAGAAGATACAGTTGAAGAGATGCACAGGGCGAGGTATGGGGGAAGGGGCATGGAGCGTCCACGCCCTCCTGGGTGCATCACCCTCCAGATCTTCCACAAAGCTCTCTGCACCCAGTCCTCTTGGGTTTTTATGGAAGCTTCAAAACATCAGCATTCTTTCTCCCAGGGTATAGGGTGGGACCCTCTTATTGGAGGGTATTGAGACCCACAGTCAGGCCGGGCGCGGTGGCTTACACCTGTAATCTCAGCACTTTGGGAGGCCGAAGTGGGTGGATCACAAGGTCAGGAGTTCAAGACCAGCCTGGCCAACACGGAGAAACCCAGTCTCTACTAAAAATACAAAAATGAGTCGGGTGTGGTGGCATATGCCTGTAATCCCAGTTACTCAGGAGGCTGAGGCAGAGAATTGCTTAAACCCGGGAAGTGGAGGTTGCAGTGAGCTGAGATCGCACCACTGCACTCCAGCCTGGGCAACAGAGTGAGCCTCTGTCTCAAAAAAAAAAAAAAAAAAAAAAATGACCCACAATCAGAAAGAAGAGGGAACATTAAAGTCCTGCCTTAGGACAGGTGAAAAGAGGGCAGGAGGTCAGAGGCCTGCCCCTGAGGCCCAACGCAACCAACATGATAACAAAAGACAGTAACAGGGGCTATTAGAGTTATAAGTCAGGAACTGTGGATGACATCCAATATATATCATAACACCACAGCAAGTTTAAAATGTTACAGCTACTTTGGAAAGTAGTTTGGTCATAGGATAAGTATATATTTAGTTTGGAAAGTAGTTTGGTCATAGGGTAAGTATATATTTAGTTTGGTCATAGGGTAAGTATATATTTAGCTTTATAAGCAACTCCTCAAGAGTTCTACTCCCAGGTATCCATCCAAGAGAAAGAAAAACAAATATCCAAAATACTTGTATAAGAATGTTCACAGCAGATTTTATTTACAATAGTCAAAAACTGGAAACAACCCAAATATCCATGAACAAGTGAATGGACAAACTAATTGTGGTCTATTCGTACAATAGTAGTCTACTATACTCTGCTGTGTTAACACACAGGTACACACAGTAACATGGCTGACTCTCGAGGACATTACGTTGGGCAAAAGAAATTAGATAAAAATAAGCCACAGCTGAGCATGATGGCTCAAGTCTATAATCCCAGCAATTTGGGAGGCCGAGGCAGGTGGATCGCTGTAGGTCAAGAGTTCGAGACCAGCCTGGCCAACACGATGAAACCCTCTCTCTACTAAAAATACAAAAAATTAGCTGGGCATGATGGCACACACCTATAAGGCAGGGGACCCCTTGGGATCACAGTAAGGAGGCTAAGGCAGGAGGATCCCTTGAGCCTGGGAGGCAGAGGCTGCAGCGAGCTGAGATCATGCCGCTACACTCAAGACTGGGGACAAAATGGGACTCTATCTCAAAAAAAAAAAAATTCACAGACCATCCTTATAGCTGAATCTTTGCACACACTTTATTTCCTTAGGCTGGACTCCTAGAAGTGGAATTGTTAATTCAGAGCATGTGAGCACTTTTAAAGCTTTCAAAACCTATGGGAACATTGGCTTTGAAGCCAGACAGACCTGACCTTGAATCCTGGCTTATGGCGTGTGGCCTTGAGCACATCTCTTCTGAGTGCTAAGCACGTGCCCAGTACTCCTTCTTGTCCCTCTATTTGGCTACTTACCACATTCTAATTTATTCTCACTATTAATCCATGGATCTTGCATATTATAAACCCCTAATTATAAACCCCTGAGGGCAAGGCCTTTGCAGAGTCCTCCCTGCATCCTTCTCAGCACCCAGCACAGAGCTCAGCGTCCAGGCCAGGGGCAGTTGTTCCTGCAGGAAAAGTAATGGTCAGGAAGGAAGGCCTCCAGGTTCCATTCCCAACCTTCCCACTACCAGCACATGGTTGTAGAAAAGCCTTCCATGATCTGGCCCCATCACCTATGCAAACTCGTCACCTCTTACTCTGTTCTTTAGCAATTCTGAACTCATGCTTCTCAAGAACGAGCAGATCCCAAAACACACCTTACTTTTTTACATTTCCATGCCCTCGCCCACATCTCAAGACTGGTAGCCCATATTGTGCCCTTGTGGGAATTAGGAAAAGGTGCCACTTCCCCCTAGTGCAGGCTAGATTCCAGACCCCACTCATACCTTGGCCTGGCACCATACTGCACTGACCAACCTGCATACCATTTCTACAACCTGGAACAAACACACTGGCCCACATAGCAAACCCCTCCTCATCCATCAAGCCACAGCTCAAAGGCTTCCTCCTCTGTGAAGTCATCTTCAGATACCCTAGCAGATTTCATTGGTTTCTCTGCTAATCTTCCATTGTTTTTTGAACAGCCTTCATTAAAACAATTATCTTTTTTGAATCGTGGCTTTTGGCCAGGTGCCGTGGCTCATGCCTGTAATCCCAGCACTTTGAGAAGCTGGGAGGGGCAGATCACTTGAGCCCAGGAGTTTGAGACCAGCCTGGGCAACATGGCAGAACGCTGTCTTTACCAAAAATACAAAGAATTAGCCAGGCGTGGGGGTACACTTGGTCCCAGCTACTCAGAAGGCTCAAGTGGGAGGATCGCTTGAGCCTGGGAGGGAGAGGTTGCAATGAGCCAAGATCTTGCCACTGCACTCCAGCCTGGGTGACGAGTGAGACCCCCATCTCAAAAAAAGAAAAAAAAAAAGAAATTGTGGTTTTTTACCCTACATACTTCCTTACCTCATAAGATCATCCTCAATGCATTTTCCTCTTTTATTTCTTATACAAAGCCCAGTTCCTAACACATAGGAAGTGATTGATAAACTTGTTGAATGAATGAATGAATGGACAGTTTTCCTCTCTGGTTTTCATGTTGCTTGTCTGAGAATAAAGGAATCAGAATAAAAGACGCCTGAAGTTCCTGCCAACTCTAAAATTCTTTTTTCCAATATACATTAAGTAAATATTAGTTAAGCAAATAAGCAATACCCCCCAAAAGAAAATCCCTTTAAAGGTATGCCTTGAAAGAGCATGAATCCATTTGTTTAAGTTTTCTTCTAGAAGCAGTTTGGTATGAGTTTTTGGAACCTCTTAAATGTTTTGCCTTGCCTCTGGAAACTTTCAGAGACCATCTGAGATAAATCAAAAATAGAGTTTAAGAAGAATTGCTTTAGGAAATCCTTCCAGAGAGCGTCTTGTCTTTCATCTCATTCAGATCCCTCAAATTAGGCAATTTGGAGACGATCTCTGTCTTGAAATTATGTAAATTACCCATCTCTGTTATTTGTCTTTCTCAGATATTTTCAAAAAAGGAACGTCTGTTTCTTGACACAAGGCAACTCTTTACACATCTTCGAGGCTAAGGCTAACGCTACTTCTCTCATGAGAAGAAATTTTACCCTGTGTCCTCCTTTCTTCCTCTCCAGAGAGGCTGGCCTTAAGTAGACACTGTCAACCTCCTCAGAGAGCAGCAATTCTATTTGAGGGCTTCAAGCCCCTGAGAAACTAATAGGACCAGAGATCTAGAAGCGGAGCTTTTACAAACCATATGGGTTCCTGGATCCCCAGAGTTCACAAACTCTTAAAATTCTATTCACAATATTGCAATATTGTATGCATTTGTGTGTGGGTTTGGTTTTTTTGTTTTTTTTTTTTTTTTTTTTGAGATGGAGTCTTGCTCTGTCACCCAGGCTGGAGTGCAGTGGTGTGATCTCAGCTCACTATAACCTCTGCCTCCTAAGTTCAAGCAATTCTGCCTCAGCTTCCCAAGTAGCTGCGATTACAGGTGTCTGCCACCATGCCTGGCTAATTTTTGTGCTTTTTAGTAGAGATGAGTTTTTGCCATGTTGGCCAGGCTGGTCTCAAACTCCTGGCCTCAAGTGATCTGCCTGCCTTGGCCTCGCAAAATCCTGGGATTACAAGTGTGAGCCACCGCGCCCGGCCTGCATGTGCATTTTTTTAACAGAAGGGCACATCATTCCTAAGATTCTCAAAGGAGCCCCTTGATCCCAAAAAAGCTAAATAAGAGCCACTGGTCTAGGGTGTGGGCTAAAATAGACTAGAAAATACAGGAGCCATCTTGGCTCACTGCAACCTCTGCCTCCCAGGTTCAAGCGATTCCCACGCCTTAGCCTCCCCAGTAGCTGGGATTATAGGCACAAACCACCATGCCCAGCTAATTTTTGTGTTTTTAGTAGAGACGAGGTTTTACCATGTTGGCCAGGCTGGTCTCAAACTCCTGACCTCAGGTGATCCAACGTGGCCTCCCAAAGTGCTGGGATGACAGTCATGAGCCACTGTGCCCAGCCACAGGAGCTTTGAAGTTCAGATCATGGCCAGGCATGGTGGCTCACTCGTGTAACCCTAGAACTTTGGGAGGCTGAGGTGGGAAGATTGCCTGAGGCCAGGGGAGTTTGAGACCAGCATGGGCAGCATAGCAAGACCCTGTCCCTATTTTAATTTTAAAAAGAAAGAAAGATCAGGTCATACTTTGGTGCATTCTTTTAGGCTATGTTAAAGACAGATTCCTCAACAGTCACAGATAGGAGTGCCTGGGATCAGCCCCTCTGCCTACACCAGCGGCCCTCCCTTAGGGGCTTCCTCAAATCCCCTGGCTGAAACCCAGCCTGCTGTGCAGACACACAGATGCCTTGGGAGGATACCAGATGCCTGGCACCTCTGCCCTTGTGTCTTTTTTTCTATTAGAATCCCATTTTATTTTATTTGTGTAGATTTACGGAGTACAAGTGCAGTTTTGTTACATGGATATATTGAGTAGTGGTAAAGTCTGGGCTTTTAGCATAACCGTGATCCAAATAGTGTACATTGTACCCACTGGGTAATTTCTCAGCCCCCACCCACCTCCCACCCTCCCATCTTTCCCGGTCTCTGGTGTCTACTATGCCACTCTCTGTGTCCATGCACACACATTATTTAGCTCCCACTTAGAAATGAGAACACACTCTCACTCATAGGCAGGTGTTGAACAAAGAGAACACATGGACACAAGGAGGGGAGCATCACACACTGGGGTCTGTGGGGGGGACTAGGGGAGGGACAGCGGTGGGTGGGGAGTTGGGGAGGGATAACAGGGGGAGCAATGCCAGATATAGGTGATGGGGAGGAAGGCAGCAAACCACACTGCCATGTGTGTGCCTATGCAACAATCTTGCATGTTCTTCACATGTACCCCAAAACCTAAAACACAATAAAATATATATGTAAAAGAAATGAGAACATGCAGTATTTGACTCTGTCTCTGAATTGTTTCACTTAAGGTAATGGCTTCTAGTCCCATCCATATTTCTGCAAAAGATGTAATTTCATTCTTTTTAATGGCTGAGTAGTATTCCATGGTATAATATGCCACATTTTCTTTATGCAGTCATCCACTGATGGCCCCTTAGGTTGATTTCATATCTCTGCTCTTGTAAACAGTGCTGCGATAACCTTATCCTAAGAGTTACCAACAGCCTTGAAGCCAGAACTGGGCTCCTGAGAGGGCAGTGCGAGGCTGAAGAGCGAAATCACTATTCTGCCACAAGGGGGCACCCAAAGCCCAGAAAGATGGGACGACGGGCATCCTGCCTCCATTCGAATCAAGCCAGCAGAGTTTCCTTGGGCAGGGAGCCACAGCTTGAAGCTCCCAGTTATGCAACTGACCCACAAGGCCCTTCTACCCCTTCCCCAGGGGGCTTCACCAGCTCCTCTTAGGACAGAGTTTGTGTATGGTTCTTGCTGGCTTCAGTCTCTTCCCCAGAGGTAACCCTGGACCTCCCCTCCTCCCCGGGGATAATCTCTGCCCTGGATGTGTCAGATCCTGACCCTGCATGAACATGGCACGTGCTTCTGTTCTCCACTCCCTGGAGTTACTCCTGAGGCCATGCTGGGTCCTGTCCAGTGCCCACGGGCATGAGCATGGCTTGAGGGTTGTGAGCAGAGCCCTGCAGAGGTATGCATATGGCTATGGAGTGGTAACCCGCTCGGACAGAAAGAATAAGGAAAGGAACCAGTAGTCAGGCTGTAACTTGAGGGTGCAGATTCCAGACTTGAGGTGCTCTAGTGGGTGTACGATTTGGACCCAGGAGGCAGGTTGTAAATCTAAACCCATCAAAAGCACATGGACTCTTTCTTTTGATTAGTTGTCAACATGAAAAAATTTTTATTTATTTATTTATTTTTTTGAGATGGAGTTTCACTCTTGTTGCCCAGGCTGGAGTGCAATAGCACAATCTCGGCTCACTGCAACCTCTGCCTCCCGGGTTCAAGTGATTCTCCTGCCTCAGCCTCCAGAGTGAGTAGCTAGGATTACAGGCATGCGCTACCACACCTGGCTAATTTTGTCTTTTTAGTAGAGACAGGGTTTCTCCACGTTGGTCAGGCTGGTCTCAAACTCCTGACCTCAGGTGATCCACTCGCCTTGGCATCCCAAAGTGCTGGGATTACAGGCATGAGCCACCCCACCCGGCAATTTTTTTTTTTTTTTAATTTTTAAAAGGGGTATAGACTTAGACACAATCAGAACTATTAAATTTATAAATGCAGTTTGAAACAAAGGGACAGTGTGCTAAACTGAGAGCTATATAGATGTACACAGGCCAAGGTCTGGCTTCCTAGCCTCAAATCTGGCAAACACACAAGTTTAGCTTTCCTGAGAAGGTAACCACAGATCATGACCATACACTGCCCACTTGAGACAGTAAAACTGCTCCCCTCGTGGACAGGTGTTCTTTTAACCCCAGGAAAGTTTGGAATCAATCTTTGTAATGGCTTTTACCATCTCAACTTAGTCAGATGAAACCATACTTCTTGGAAATTAATCCCTGTATGGTTCTGGGTGAGGGTTGGCACAAAAGAAATGTAAGATTTGAGAGGTAGGAAAGCAGGATGGGAGCAGCGTCATGCTCTGAGGCCAGCGTGGGGTGCCAGTCGTCTGCTGGCTCACCTTGTCTGCATGAATAGCAGTCAGACTAGCAGCTCTTCAGCTCCTCTCAGATCGCCTCCTTCAGCTTCTCTAATTCCTGGCCAGACATATGTGCAGCTCCATAGCAAGGAGTGCTAGGTCCTTCTGCAGACACCCATACCATCGGGGTGGGTGGTGGTGAAGCGCAGACACAGGCTCTGGGTGGTCTCTGCCCTTCCCCCACTTCACATCTAGTGCTTCTCCCAACTGACCCATAGTGACCTCAGGCCCACCACAGATGCAGAGGCCTCAAAGACTCCTTCACCAGCTGCCATGATTGATTAAAGTCTAATCTCTAAGACAAATTCCTTATTCCATAACACTCGTAGTGGTTTTGACTCTCTGGCCAAACCTTAACTGATAAAAATCAAAATCACTCATATTAAATTGCAAACAAGTTTCAGCCATTGCATGCATTTGGTACTTAAAGTTTTTTTAGTGCTTAAAAGAATTTAACATATATTAATACTTAAACAGGAAATAAATGAAACTAAAGAAAAAAATAATGAAAAAACATTTTAAAGAATTTGACAAATAAGCATTGTAGATTAGCCTCATTATTATATTAATATTTAAAATGTATAATTGCCAGGTGTGGTGGCTCATGCCTGTAATTGCAGCACTGTAAGAGACTGAGGCAGGCAGATGGCTTTGAGCCCAGGAGTTCAAGACCAGCCTGGACAACCTGGTGAAACCCTGTCCCTACTGAAAATGCAAAAACTAGCTGGGTGTCATGCTGTGCACCTGTAGTTCCAGCTACTCGGGAGGCTGAGGTAGGAGGATTGCTTGAACCCAAGAGTTCGAGGCTACAGTAAGCTGTAATCGCACCACTACACTCCAGCCTGGGTGACAGAGCGAGACCCTATCTCAGAAAACAAAACGAAACAAAACAAAAAAACCACACAAACTTGGAACGTCCTGCTTCTTGCAGCTCTCCCCATCCAGCCTGCCCATTCCTTTGGCACTAAAATATGATGGCTTCTCCTCAGGCCTAGCAGCACCTACGTCGTCCATCCTAAAGCTCCCATTGACTATCTGAGCTCTCATAAAGGTGAGATTTGTCTCATATGCCTCCCTTACACCTCTTCCTAGTAGATTGCTTCACTCTTTCCCTTCTATTCTGAGTACGGCCCCGCTTAAGGAGCTCTGAGCTCTCATGCTGCCCTACCCCGGTCAAAAAGGAAGTTGCTGGTGATCAAGTCACACTCCAGTGAACACTGACTGGCCCCTCTTCTGCATCAAGCCCTAGCAGGGCATTCACCTGAGCCACCAGACGTGGCTGCTCACACCTGAGCCTGCCTTATGAGGCAAGCATCTGCATCCCCATGTCATAGTGGAAACAGACCCCAGAGCTTGAGCAACCGCACAGCTAGCAAGTGACTGAGCAGAGAGACGGCCTTGGACGTGGGCCAGGCAGCACAGATTTACTCCAATCATCCTCCACTCCTTCAGATTTTCACCAACTGATTGATCCTTGGACTCCCTCCCCAGGCTGCTCTGACATCCAGGACCCTGCCTGTGCCTGTCGCCTGCAACATTCCTCTATCCCCATCAAAGTAGGGAGCATCAGGCTGGGTGCAGTGGCTCACACCGGTAATCCTAGCACTTTGAAAGGCCAAGGTAGGCAGATCGCTTCAGGCTGGGAGTTCAAGATTAGCCTGACCAACATGGCGAAACCCCATCTCTGCTAAAAATACAAACAAATTAACCAGGAATGGTGGTGCGTGCCTGGGGTCCCAGCTACGTGGGAGGCTGAGGCATGAGAATCACTTGAACCCAAACCCAAGGCTGAGGCAGAGGTTGCAGTGAGCCAAGATCGCGCCACTGCACTCCAGCCTGGGTGACAGAAGCGAGACTCTGTCTAAAAAAAAAAAAAAAAAAAAAAAGATGTTTAGAAGGCCTGGGAAACAAGCTGAAGGGCAGCTTCAGCAGGCGGATGGGCCCAAGAATGGAATGTGCCGCCTCCAAGCAAGGAGTGGCCAGGGGTGGGGAGAAAGGGGACTTTCTTTTCTCCCTTTCCTCATTAGAGGTATTTATTGAGTCTCTTCTTGGTGCCCGAGCACTGAATGTGAGTGATCATCTCTCAGTGGGACATCAACGTTGTGTTTGGCCAGATTAAATGGTCAAAACCAGGACCTCTGAACACTGAGTCTGGTTTCCCTGGGGGTTTCACTTTATTAGGGGGCAACGGTTCTGGTGGCCCCTGATTCAACGTGAGCCCTTCTAAAGAGCCGAGGCCCCTCTGAGATTTCAGGCACCACCACCCCACCCCCAGGTGGAAACCCCACCCCAGTATCTACTCCTGCCCTGAGGAAAAGGGCTGGTGCGAGGAGGGGGAGGAGATAATCTGGGAATACTAGGAAAAAGGACGGCGAGGCCACGTTCCGCAGAGGGGAGAAGAATGACCAAGAGGGTTTACTTGAGTTTATTTGTTGTGTTTATCTCCAAAATCCAGCACATTTTCCAACAAGCATTCGAGGGGCGAGCCTCGGCCGTGGATCAAGTCCAAAGAGAGGAAAACCAGTTTTTTCGGTTGTTTTTTTTTTTAGGTTACTCTCACTTACCCCCCACCCCAGTAAACTTCCCACCCACTCCACCTCACTTTCCAGGTCTTTCCTGTTGCTTTCGGCTGCACTGTGATTTGGAAAAAAGAGAGAAGTGACATCTCCCACCGCAAGGGATCTCTGGGGACCCTTGTCTCCTCGCTGGTTGAAAAAGCACTAACACCCGCCCCGCCGCGCTTCCGGGGCCAAGGAACGAAAACTGCCCTCTTTTTTCTGGCGGACACGGAGCGCGCCCGCGACTGGCGGGCCAGCCCGGGAGCGCAGCCTCCGCGAAGGAGCGGCGGGGAGCGGCGCGGCCCGGGCGCGCAGAGAGCGCTCAGCGCACAGCTCACCTGGACGCGCCCCGCGGCGGTCCCGACTGCGTCCCGGACAGCGCGCGCGGGGCCCGGGTCTCCCCACGTCCCCTCCCAGAGCGCCCCACTTCCACGCGCGTCCCAGCTGCTCTTACCCGGGAAACGGCGAGAGGCTGCTCGAAGTCCTTGCCGCCCACGAGGCGGAAGCCCCACGGCCCCGGGCCCTTGAGGACGATCTGCTGGGTGGTCATGGCGCGGCTGTGGCGGGCGACGACCTGCTGGGACAGTCGGGCAGGACGCGGCACGGAGTGCAGGGCTCCCCCGGCAGCTGTCGGAGAAAGAGCTGGGCGGTGCGGGTCCCGGGAGCCTGGGGCTGGCGGGGGCAGGGCAACCGCGAGGGCCAGGGCGGGGGCGGCTCCGCCCAGGCCGCGTCGCCGCCAGCCGCCCCGCCTGTCCTCCCGCCCGCAGCCGCTCCCCGCCCCGCGCGCCGGCCTAGGGGCCCCGGCCCGGAGTCCCGCCGAGAAAGCCCGAGTCAGATGCGGGGCCGGGGCTCTCCGCAGCTCCGCCCAGGACCCCACACCGCCTCCCTCCCTCCTGCTCGCATGGCCGCACGGCGGCTCTTGGCCAGGGCAGGTGCTAGGTGAGAGGAGATAAACACAACAGCGAAACAAACTCGCACCTGGTGCTTTGTAAAACGAGAATTTTTTAAAGTGCGGAGCCCTCTGAGGTCAGCTCCGACTTCCCATTTGCTTTTTGTAAACGGTAATGAGGTTTAAAAGGTGCTTTCGAATGATCTTATTTAATGCTGAGGCAATCGGGGCGTTTAGTCCCATTTTACAGATGAAGTAACTGAGTCTGCTTGAGGCGAGAAGACTTGCCTGAGGCTATACCTGTCGTCAGCATCTGGACCACTGCCCGGGCCCTGTGCTACAGAAGCCCATCCTGGAACTTTCATAATGTTGATGAGACCATCGCACAGGTTATAACTGAACTTCAAGACCTTCCTAGAAATCTTTCCCCCAGACGACTTCGCTGTAGGTTCTGACTTCAACAATTCAAACCTCAAGTTTGGGGCGGTCCAAGGGCTACGTGCAAGAAAAGAGCTGAGTCCGGATACCTGGATTCCCAGCCTGCCACCAGCTTTCTAGCCAGGCTCCCTGATGCCCTCCCGGTGTAGTGCATTCTCCATGCCGGACCAGACCGCATCTCATGCTGCCCTTGGCATCCCCACCTCACTACAGGTAAAAACCCAGATCCTTAAAGTGCCTACAGGGCCACCCCTAGAATGGCCCCAACTCCTCTCTGACCCCAACTCCTCCTGCCCTTTCCCCACCTGCCCCCGACTCTGCCAGGCTATCCTCCTTGCTCCGGACTCAGGGCCTTGCCTCAGGGCCCTGTCTGCAATGCTCTTCTCCCAGACATCCCCACCACTCTCAGTGTTCACGTGTCATTTTCTAGGTCCTGGACACCTGACTCACGCCTGGAATCCCGGCACTTTGGGAGGCGGAGGCAGGAAGATCAGTTGAGCCAAGGAGTTCTAGATCAGCCCCAGCAACATGGCAAGACCCTGTCTCTACAAATAAAAATAAAAAGCCGGGTTTGGTGGCTCACACTTGTGGTCCCAGCTACTCGGGAGACTGAGGTGGGAGGATAGCTTGAGCCCTAGAGGTCAAGGCTGCAGTGAGCTGTGGTCATACAGCTGTACTCCCGCTTGGGTGACAGAGTGAGACCCTATCTCAAAAAAAAAAAGAAAGAAAAGAAAAAGAAAATGTCTTTTTCCAAGGCCATCTCTGAGCACCATTTGAGATATTCTCTTTAGAATGCTCTATAACCTTCCCCTGCCTTATTTTTTTCCTTTGTATTTATCACCATCTGACATACTCTATATTTTGTGTATTTATTTGTTCCACGCCCACTCTTCAGCATTAATTCCATAAGTGCAGGGGTTTTTATCTGTTTTGATCACTGCTGTGCCCCAGTGCCTAGAATAGTACCTGCCACATAATACTTAATGGATGTAACACATTGGCCATCTTCAGGACCACTTACCCTCTCTGGGCCCAGTTTCTTCACAGTTTTCTTGGCACGCATTCATCCAGCACAGAGCTTGGCATAGAGCGCATGCTCAATGAGTTTGTTCAGTGCACAGCTCTGTCTCCTTGTGATTCTGACCTACCTACTGAGGAGCCCTATGCACAGATTTACACATAAAAAGATTATCTTGCTTGTCCAATTGTGTCACAGTACAAATGCCTATGTTCAGGAATAGCTTGTTTGCTTTTAGAAATTAAAGTGGAGTTATTACACAGCCGTCTCAACTTCTTGCATCCTGATACTCTTTCCTAAACCTGAGAAAAATGAATGGTGTTGTAGCCAGTCACCAGTTACGTGCTTTATGAACACCAAAAATACATTCTCTTTGTTCAAGATTCTGTTGATTAGAAAGCATGATAGTGTTTCAAGTCCATGCAGAATTTGCAGGAATCACCAAATACTGACTCTCTCCTTAGATGTATAACCATCTTGAATATTTTCTGTCCTTATAGGAGAAAAACGATGAAAAGCCACAGCTTCTGTGCTTCTGAGGGCAGAGACTATTTTTCATTCATTCCAAGTGCCCTGCTAGCACGGACCTCAATCATAGTAGGTGTCAATAAGTGTTTATTTCATACAATAGTCTATACAGACATAATGTGCTAGTATGTTAGCAAAACATCTGTGAGACTTGAGTTCTCAGTTGTAGTCTGGCTCTACATTGCAAGAGCTATAAGACAGTCAACCCTTTGACCCAGTCATCCACTTTCTGGGCAACAATTCCAAGGACATAATTTTTAAAAAGAAAAATGCTATATGTATACAGATATTTATGGCTGCATTATTTATAATGACAAAAAAACTGGAATCAACCAGTAACAGAAAAGTGGCTAAATATGGTATGGCTGTAAGAGGGAAGAGTGTGCAGCACGAAAATGATAACCATGAAGGCTATGAAGAAACAGGGAAATGTGTTTTCACCATACATTAAAAAGAGTGGAACAAAATTATTTGTATCCTATGTTAAAAAAATTAATTGTGAGGCCAAGGTGCGCTGATCACCTGAGGACAGGAGTTTGAGACCAGCCTGACCAACATAGAGAAACCCCGTCTCTACTAAAAATACAAAATTAGCTGGTCATGGTGGCGTATGCCTGTAATCTCAACTACTCAGGAGGCTGAGGCAGGAGAATCACTTGAACGTGGGATGCGGAAGTTGTGGTGAGCTGAGATTGTGTCACTGCACTCCAGCCTGGGCAACAAGATCGAAACTCCATCTCAAAAAATAAAATAAAATAAAAATAATAAAATCATATCTACCTATTGAAATTAAGAGACAGTAGGAAAACTACTGGCAGACAGAATGAGAACTTTTTTAAAATAATTGCCTCTAATAATGATGTAACATTTTCAAAGTAAACATCAAAATGGTCCCAGCTCCTTGGATGGAGACTAACTGCTAGTCTTTCTCAGGATTAAGACCTGATAATTTATCTTTTTATTTTTTTCCGAAATGGGTTCTCACTCTGTTGCCCAGGCTGGAGTGCAGTGGTATGATTTTTGCTTGCTGCAACCTCTGCCTCCCGGGTCCCAGTGATTCTCCTGCCTCAGCCTTCCAAGCACCATGCCTGGCTAATTTTTGTATTTTTAGTAGAGACGGGATGTTCACCGTGTTGGCCAGGCTGGTCTAGAACTCCTGACCTCAAGTCAGGAGTTGGCCTCCCAAAGCGCTGGGATTACAGGTGTGAGCCACTGCACCCAGCCTCCGTTTATCTTTTTTATCTCTTCTTCTCTCCCCCGGCCAGCTATCTCTGAACTGGGCACACATCATATATACTCAGAAAATACCCAGAAACAGATTGACAGCCTTCACCCCAAAACATAAACCATCTGCTCTTACCTTAAACACCGTTACTTATTTATTCATGCTTTCCAGTTCCCTCAGACCCTGGATTCCTGCCAAGTGCTAGTTGAATGGCCTTAAGCAACCTCTCTGAACTTCAGTTTGCCTAATTTGTGTTATTATAACATATTCCATGGAAGTTTGTTGACCTAAACAGCCTCCATTCAACATCTGGGTATTCTCAGGCAGGCAGGGAGAATGAGGAGAAGTGCAAGCATGGTGGGTGGAAAATGCAAGGGTGGGACAGTGGTCTCTCCAGCTCTCAGTCCAGTTTTACAATGTGAACTGGGTGGGAAATGGTTGCTGCCCTGGCTCTCCCCGCCTGGCCTCTGCAGAGCTGGCAACCCCCACACTCAGGGTGCAATTGCCGGGACCCTTCAGAGCCACTGTGTGGTGACTGCTTCCTGGAACAACAGCCCCCTTTCTTAAAGACAGTGAGTCTAGGATTGTGCTCAGCTTTACAATGAGTCTCATTGACTCTGCAGGACAAGCCCTGGACTTGCCCAGGTAACTCAGCGGAGGCCTCACTAGATGTGACCTAGCCAGGACTGGCTGCAGAGCTCCCATTCCTGCAGATGCCACCAAGATCCCTCAGTGGGACTGAGCCTTCTAGCTGGGACCAAGCAAAAGCATGTGACTCCTTACTGGGAGGTAGGCTCTGGGATCTAAGTGAGGCCTGGCTCTATCCAGCCAGCCAAAGAACCAGCAGAAGCTCTGGTTTCACCGCGGCTGATCGCAGATCGTGCAGCGGTTCTCATGTCTCCAGACTGGTGCAACTGCCTGCCACGGGCGCCCTGATGAAACAAGCAACTTGCTTCTCTTTCCTGTGAAAAGAACTGAAACTCAGGCTCAGAGCTTCACAAAACAAAGACATCTTTACCCACCCGGTGCTATCCTGTGTTACCCCACTCCTAGAGTCTGCGTGTCTTTGATGGAGCCCCACACAACCCCCATGCAACTCGTCGCAGCGCCTCTCAAGGCAGCTGTCTGCATGCGAGACCCGGCGGGGAGAGGTTCTCCAGGCGCCAGCGACTAATCAGGGAATTGAGCTCCCAATCCTTTTCTCCCGCTTTCTACTCCAGCTCGGGAAATCTTGAAGTGGCCACTGGGGATTAGGTGCCTTTGGGATTCCAACTGCACAAAGCATGCTCCGTGGGCGTCTGGACGTAAAGACACCTACCTGGGCACAGACCTGGCTGGCATTCCCTCAGGATTGGTAAGGTGTAAGCAGATGAACTGCCACATCTGAGGCCTGCCGAGTGCCTAGTAGAAAAAGAACTGAGGGGCGAGCCCAAGGGCCATAGCTCGGTCACCCACCTTCCTCCTGGTTCCCACTCCACTTGGACAGGTGGTACTGGTACTCTCAAAAGCTGAGAGAAACTTGGGCCACAGTGTCTCAAGCATCCTTGAATATCAAAAGGAGAAGAAATCCAAAACAGGATCATAGATAGGGTGGCTCATATTCAATGCTTATATTAAAAAAAAAAAAGACAATGTCGTATATTAGTATTAATGAATTAGGCCAGGCACAGTGGCTTACACCTGTAATTCCAGCACTTTGGGAGGCTGAGGTAGGAGGATTGCTTGAGCTCTAGAGTTCGAGACCAGCCTGGGCAACATAGCAAGACCTCATTTCTACAAAAAAATACAAAAGTAGCTGGATGTGGTGGCACATGCCTGTAGTCTGGGCTACTCAGGAGTCTGAGGTAGGAGGATTGCTTGAGCCCAGTAGGTTGAGGCTGTCTTGAGTCTTGATTGTGCCACTGCACTCCAGCTTGGGTGACAGAGGGAGACCCTGTCTCAAAAAAAAAAAAAGCAAAACGAAACAAAAAAAAAGCAGTGACTGCAAGTTAGAATATGTACTAAGTACAATGCATTTCAATTGCATTTCATCGGAACAAGAGCCCAGTGAAGTGTCATCATGCACTTTTCACAAAGGAGAAGGCTGAGGCACTGAGGCACCGAGGCACCGCCCAGAACCCCCTTCATAAAAGGATCCATCCCAGGTGCTAGGAGGTAGACATCCTTCAGCATTTAGTTATTTTAGGGACTACCTCTACTACAAGCAGCTTTTCCCAAAAGCACACCTTCCCTAGGCTGCCTGCATGGGTCACACATCATCTAGGTGGGGGTGAAAGATTGGCCATATGGGCATAACATGGGACAACTCTGATGGGACATTTTGACTCCAGAGATCCCCGTGGAATCAGTCAAGGCTGTCAGGCTGACATGGCAGCTCTTCTTCCTCTGCCCAATTCATCCTCCTCCCCACTGCTTTCTTCCACGGGTGTTGAGCCTGAGGACCTTCTTTAATAAACATCCTGCATGATAAACTGTCTCTGGGACCAGGAAATTCAGCCTGCAACAGGCCCAGAGAGACTAAGAGACTTCCCTAAAATCACTCAGTAACCAAGGAACAGGGCAAAGGAGGCAGGATCAGGGCTGGAGAGGCAGGGGAAGGGCTGTTGAATGTGAAGGGCTTTGTAACAGAGCAGAAGGTTATTCAGAGGTTCCTAGGACCCCAGGAGACCCTTCACGTCCACAATTTATGGAGGTCGACCCAAAGGGCTAAATCTTCCTTCTCTACTAGCAGGGATGCCCACAGCCCAAGTGTCAGCACCTAGGAACTAGACTAGATCCTTTCAGTGATAGCTTTTTCAGTTTCCTCCATGGAGGAAGTGGAATTTGAAACATACTTGAAAAGTATGAGCAACTGTGGAGGCAGAAAGGCCATACAAACAGCAGAGACAGAATGAGTAAGGTAGTAGGAAGGGAGCAGGATTGCCTGGTGGAATAATATTATTGATGATGCACAAGCTGGAAATTTTGCTGGGGGGGGCTCTGAATGTCAGTAATATGATGTGGATGCAGTGGGGACAGGCAAAGGCTTTCTGTCACCCCCTCTCGTTCCACTCATACACTCTGTCTCTAACTCCATCCTCTCCCACCAATCTATTTCCTCTCAGGGTTTGCCTGTGCTGCTGGCCTGGTCTGGCCATAGCTGATACTGAAGCTGACTATTTATAGCATTTGAGGACAGATAGAGTGGCAAGGCCAGTTTCCGTGACACCAGGGCTCCTAGAGGGTGACTTCCTCTCCTCTGCTGAGTCCTCACTCACCTCATCTGGGTCCACATTCTCTCCGGTTACCTCCAACACTGCTTCCAGTGTCATTCCTTGGGTAGCATCAGGGCTATTGCTAGGTGAGAACATAGCAGTAAACCAGCTAGCAGTGACAATGCTGGCTCCAGGTCCCACTACCATTTCCCCCTCTCCTCCCATCTTCACACTAGCACACATACCAGGCTGGAACTCAGCCATCACTGCTGGGTAATGTGGGTCTGGAGTCCTCTTCTACCCCCAGGCCTGCCCACCTAGCCTCTGCCTTCAACTCCTACCTACTGACCACCTGAAGTTATGAATCCCAGAGGGTAGGAAGACAAGATGCATATGACAGAGGTCTGAAGATAGAAGAGGACAGAAAAAACAATAAAGACGGAAAAATCACAATGAAGATATCTATTAATACTATCCTAGCCAAATTTAGCTCCTATTTGGAGCCTTCCAAGCATGGTTAGAAGAAAAAAGAGTTCTTCCATTTGTCAGCGATGAGGATTTGACAAGTCATTTAGCCTACTAGAGCTATTTCTTCATTGTCTTTTAGTCAACAACTATTTATTGGATGCTTTCCATTGGCTATACACTGTTCCATGCATTAGAAAATCAACAGCAAACAAAACTGACCAAAATGGCCTCCCTTGTGAAGCTCACATTTTAGTGTAAGGGGCAAACAATAAAATAATAAGTAAACTATATGGTATGTTTTGTATATGTACGTTCATCTAGGTGTGTATGTATTTATGTAAGTATGTACATGAATATACAGGTATATGTATGTGTATTTGCATGCATATGTTTTTCTGCTCAAAAGGCCTAAAAGCAAAAATATTCCAGAGCAATTTGCACACCCAGTACACATACCTTGGTTTCTAAATAAAAAGGAACCATGCCCCCTCAGAGAAATTCCAAAATAGGTAGCTGTGGCAGGATGGGTACAAGATGAGCCTGGAATAGCTTCTTATGTATAAAGTAAGAAAGTACTTAAAAAAGAAAAAAGTGATGGGGCATGTTAAAGGACACAGAAGCCTGGCTTCAGGGGGCTCCCACTGGCCACATGTGTGGCAATTTGAACACTAAAATGACACAGAATTGGCCAGGCATGGTGGCTCATGCCTGTAATCCTAGCACTTTGGGAGATCAAGGCAGGCAGACCACTTGAGATCAGGAGTTTGAGCCCAGCCTGGCCAACATGGTGAAACACTGTCTCTACCAAAAATACCAAAATTTAGCCAGCCGTGGTGGTGCATTTATATAATCCCAGCTACTCGAGAAGCTGAAGCAGGAGAATTGCTTGAACCCTGGGCAACAGAGGTTGCAGTGAGCCAAAATCATGCTCCTGCACTCCAGCCTGTGCAACAGAGCGAGACTCCATCTCAAAGAAGAAGAAGGAGAAGGAGAAGGAGGAGAAGGAAAAGAAGTTATAACCCATTGGAGAAAATAAGAATCCACAAGTCCACACAGATAATAAATTGATGAAAGGATGGATGGATGGATGGATGGATGAAAACCAAGCGTTCTTGATTACAGTAGAACTAGTATGCCAAGTGATAAATGGAGGGGGAGTGCAGGAGTTCCAAAAGCATCATTTGGTAACCATAATAGGAAAGATTATTTAGGCAAGAATTATCACTACAGGTGGCACACACCTGTAGTCCCGGCTACTCAGGAGGCTGAGGTGAGAGGACCACTTAAGCCTAGGGGGTTGAGGCAGATCCAAGGTGAGAGTTTGATGATGAGCAGGGTGCTTGTATGGTCTTAAATATCTCCCTACAGATTGCTTATTCGATGCAGTGGAGAAAACAGCAATGATGTGTCTTCGTCTGTTGGGGCTGCTCTAACAAAAACACCACAGACTGTTTAGCTTATAAACAAAAGAAATTTATTTTTCACAGTTCTGGAGGCTGAGAAGTCAAAGATCAAGGCACTAGGGGATTATTATGTAAGGGTCTTTCTCATAGATAGCACCTTCTTGCTATGTCCTCAAGTGGTGGAAGAGGCAAACCTTGGGCCTCTTTTACAATAGTACTAATTCCTTTTTTTCTGAGCTGGAGTCTCACTCTGTTGCCAAGGCTGAAGTGCAGTAGTGCGGTCTCAGCTCACTGCAACCTCTGCCTCCTGGGTTTAAGCGACTCTTCTGCCTCAGCTTCCCAAGTAGCTGAGATTACAGGCATGCACCACCACACCTGGCTAATTTTTGTATTTTTAGTAGAGATGGGGTTTCACCATGTTGGCCAGGCAGGTGTTGAACTCCAGACCTCAAGTGATTCACCCGCCTAGGCCTCCCAAAGTGCTGGTATTACAGGCGTGAGCCACCCCACCCAGCAATCTTTTACAAGGGCACTAATTCCATCATAAGGATGGAGGCTTTATGATCTAGTTATCTCCCAAGGGCCCCATTTCCAAATAGCATCACTTTAGGGGTTAGATTTCAACATAGGAACTTAGCAGGGGACACAAATATTCTTTGTCTTAGTCTGTTTGTACTGCTATAGCAGAATACCTGACACTGGGTAATTTATACAGAACAGAAACTTATTTTCTCACAGCTCTGAAGGCTGAGAGGGCAGAAACATATGTCCTTACCTGGCAGAAAGACAAGACAACCAAACTCTGTGTGAAGTCTCTTTCATATGGGCCTTAATCCCATTCATGAGGGAAGAGTCCTTATAACCTAATAACTTCTTAAAGGCCCCATCTCTTAACACTATCATACTGGCCATTAAGTTTCACACCTGAATTTGGGAAAGAACACATTCAAACCATAGCATGGACTATAGCAAATTCCAATAACACCTTACCGGAGATCAAAATTAACATCCCCCTGAGGGACAGAAGAACATCGTGTAACTCAGACATGATACGTTGATAAGGACACACCTCGTGCTACCTTCCAGGAAGGAATGAATAACCTGAATCTAATCATAAGGAAACATCAGACAACCCCCATTAATAAAACTGAATGTGGGTGGAACTGTAGTCTTCAAAAAGGCAATGTTCTAAGACAAAGAAAGGCTGTAGCTATGTTTCAGATTAAAGGACACTAGGCCGGGCACAGTGGCTCAGGCCTGTGATCTCAGCACTTTGGGAGGCCAAAGCACACAGATCACTTGAGCTCAGGAGTTCAAGGCCAGCCTGAGCAACATGGTAAAACCCCATCTCCACTAAAAATATAAAAATTAACTGAGTGTGGTGGTGCACACCTGTAGTCCCGCCTACTGAGGAGGCTGAGGTGAGAGGATCACTTGAGCCTACAGGGTTGAGGCAACAATAAGCAGAAATTGCACCACTGAACTTCAGCCTGGGCAAGAGTGTGAGACACTGTGTCCAAAAAGAAACCAAAGGAGGATGAAGAGATAGACAACTCAAGTGTAAATTTGATGCTCGACTTGTTCCTGTACTAGAGGAGAAAATGCTATAAAAGACATTATTAGGCTGGGTGTGGTGGCCCACGCCTATATCCTAGCACTTTGAGAGGCTGAGGCAAAAGGATTGCTTGAGGTCAGGAGTTCAAGACCAGCCTGATCAAGATGGTGAAACCCCACCTCTACTGAAAATACAAAAATAGTTGAGCATGGTAGCAGGCACTGTAATCCCAGCTACTCAGGAAGCTGAGACAGAAGAATTGCCTGAACCCAGGAGGCAGAGGTTGCAGTGAGCTGAGATCTCGCCATTGCACTCCAGCCTGGGTGACAGAGCGAGACTCCATCTCAAAAGAAAAAAGAAATTATTGTATCAATTGATGAAATTGGATAGAATAGATAAAAGTATTGTATCAATGAATGTTACATTTACTAATTGATAACTGGACTGTGGTTATGTAAGAGAATATCTCTATCCTGAGGAAATTCACGCTGAAGTATTTAAAGCGCCACAATATGTGTAATTTATTCTCAAATGGTTCAGAAAAATGTTATGTGTTTGTGAGTGTGTGTGTTGAGGTCAGGATGTGTGTATGGAGTAATTGAAACAAATGGGATAAAATATTAACAAAAAGGGGATCTGGGTAAAGGACACATGGATGCTGTTTCTACTGTCCTTATTCTTGTAACTTTTCTGTAGTCTTGAATTTATTCCGAAACAAGATGTTTTTCATTATTTTTTATTTTTTTGAGGCAGTCTCACTCTGTCTCCCAGGCTGGAGTGCAGTGGTACAATCTTGGCTTACTGCAACCTCCACCTCCAGGGTTCAAGCAATTCTAATGCCTCAGCCTCCTGAGAAGCTGGGACCTACAGGCATACACCACAACGCATGGCTAATTTTTGTATTTTTAGTAGAGACAAGGTTTTGCCATATTGGCCCGGCTGGTCTCAAATTCCCGATCTCAAGTTATCTATCTGCCTTGTAGCCACTGCACCCAGACCATTATTTATATACCTATATATAATTATGAAAGGAATTGTAACCCATTAGAGAAAATAAAAATCCACAGTCCATACAGATAGTAAATGAATAAATGAATGGATGGATGCATGGGTAAGTGGTTGGATGGTCGAATGGGTGAGAAGCAAGTGTTCTTGCTTACAGTAGAATTCTAAATACCAACTGATAAATGTAGGGGAAGTGCAGGAGTTTCAAAAACATCATGTTGCAACCATAATATATATTATATGTATCATCATATTATTATATATAATAATTAGAGACAGAGTCTAGCTCTGTCACCCAGGCTGGAGTACATTGGCACAATCTTGGCTGACTGCAGCTGCAGCCTCAATCTCCTAGGCTCAAGTGATCCTCCTGCCTCAGGCAGGACTGCAGGTGCATGCCACCATGCCTAGCTCAAATAAAATATTTTCTAAAAAAAAAAAAAAAGATATATATATATATATATATATATATATATATATATACATATAGTACAATCCATGCTGTTATGTTCTATGAAGAAAAACAAGGCAGGGTCAAAAATAAAGCAAATGCCAATAACAAGAGTAATAAAAGAAAACTTCTCCGGGAAAGTGATTTGAGGAAAGACTAAACAAGGTGAATGAGCAATCCATGGAGATATCTGGAGGATGAGCAGTCCATTTGGAGGAAATAATAAACTCAAAGATGGGAACAAGCCTGGAGCATTCACCAGCAAGATGGCCAGTGGCGCTGGAGCTGAGGGAGTGTGGGAAAAAGTAGGGAAGATGAAGTCAGAAGAATAACAGAGTCTGACTGGGCGGTGCCTTGAGGGCATTTGAGAAGCACCAGGAGTAGGAGGGAAGGTCACGAGGGCTTTGTGCAGAAGATTAACGTGGTCTGACTTGTGTTTTCAGCACTCTGATTGCTGTGTTGAAAACAGATGGAGGAGGCAAGCCGCAGAAGCAGGGGAACAGTAACCGGCTGTTGTTATCGTCCAGGCAAGAGCCGATGACTGGCTTGGGCCCAGGGTGGGAGTCGAGGAGTCTGTAGCAGCGCTTGGATTCTGGCTATATTTTAAAGCATCTGCTGAGGGATAGGAAGTAAGGTATAGGAGGGGTGTTTGAGGATGAGTCATGTTTTTTGGCCTGAAAAGAAGCTACAGGATGGAATTGCCATTAACTGAAAAGGGGAAACAGCAGCTTTTGGGGATACTGCTGAATTTAGGAATTTAGTTTTGGATATATTAAGTTTCAGACACCCATGAGATATGTCAGTGGAGATGTAGAGCAGGCAGTTGTATACAGGAGTCTGGATTCCCAGGGAGAGTCCAGGCAAGAGATCAGCATATAGAGGATATTCAGACACAAGAGTGGACGAGGGCACCAGGGAGTAGGAAAAAAAGGGTGGGGCCTAGGAAATGAGAAGGAAGTAACAAAGGACACTGAGAAGGAGCAGGGAGAGCCTGGAGAGGGTGCATCCTGGAAGCAGGTGAAGAAAGCCTCTGCAGGAGGAAGCAGGTGAAGAAAGCCTCTGCAGGAGGCAGGAGAGGTCAAGTGTCCTAAATGCTCTTGAAAAGTCAAGGAAGTTGAGAACTGAAAGTCAAGCACAGGGTTTAATACTGGGAAGGTCATTGAGGGTCCTAAGGAAATGGTTTTGTTAAGACAAGGGGTCAGAATCCTAAATAGAGTGGTTCAAGAGGGGAAGAGAGGACCGGAATTGGAGATAGCAAGCATCAATAGCTTTTTTGAGGTGTTTTACCTTAAAGGGAAAAAACAGATGAAGCAGGAGCTGGAGGAGGAGCAGGATCGAAAGGGGTTTTTCCTTAACTGAAAAAGGTGGGTAGGCCTTCTCGGCAGGGTCATGGAAAGGCTGCTGTAACTGTATACAGGGCCCTTGATTGTTTTTAGGTAAATGGGACACTATTATTACTCTTCTCTCTGGCCTGACCCTGACCTGGGTTGACCTTTCAATGCCCAGTGGATTAAAGCTTAGCTTCCTACCTGTCATGTTACTTTTTGCAGCTCTTCCGGAAAGCTCTCTTCTCTCTCTTCCATGATTCCCCCTCTTTCCCTGGCCCCTTTGGACTTTTTTTCCCATAATTTGCTAAACACGCCTCCAGCTGCACACCAACTGCCCTGGCATGCCTCCTTTACCACAGCTGCCTTCCTTGTCTCCCAAAGCCCTGTGTTAAGGAGCCCCTCTTCAGTTCTCTGGAAACTTTTCAAAAATACTAAAGTCCCATTCACCTGCATTTGGACTCCCAAACTGAAGGTGACAAGGGCACCTCCAAATCCACAACCATTTTGTGGGTAGGAAGCATTTTATCATAGAAGATGAGATTTCAGGCAACGGTATTAGTTAAGGGAGGGTGTAAGATGATGGATTATTAGGGACAGAGAGGAAGGACAAACCCAAGAGAATTTTCAAGGAAGAACTGACAGGTCTTGTCAATGGTCAGATGACAAATATGTAGGTGTCAAAATTGTTAAAAACAGCACACCCTTTGATCTAGCAGTTTCACTTCAAGAATTTATCTGGAAAAAAAGTAGTCATTCAAGGTGTCGAGAGTATGGAAAAGGATGTTCATTATCAAATTCTCTGTAATTGCAAAATATTGAAAACATCCCAGGTATGAATAATAGAGCAATAATAGAGGGTTGCCAAATATACCATGGCATGTTCATACTACAGACTAGCATGTAGTCAGTATAATGATGATGCAGACATGAGTATATATTGTCAAGAAAGGACTTTTTTTTTTTTGACACGGAGTCTCACTCTGTCACCCAGGCTGGAGTGCAGTGGCGCCATCTCAGCTCACTGCAACCTCCGCCTTCGGTTTCAAGCAATTCTCCTGCCTTAGCCTCTCGAGTAGCTGAGTAGCTGGGATTACAGGCACCTGCCACCATCCCTAGCTAATTTTTTTGTATTTTTAGTAGAGATGGGGCTTCACTGTGTTGGCCAGACTGGTCTTGAACTCCTGACCTCGTGATCCACCCACCTTGACCTCCCAAAGTGCTAGGATTACAGGTGTGAGCCACCCCGCCCGGCCAGGATTTTTTAATCTAGTAAGTAAAAAAGCAGTTTATACACATATCACACACACATATATATATGTGTGTTTGGTAGAGCACTTTAAAGAGGTTATGTCTCAGCAGTGGTGATTATACAATTTTTTTTTTTAGATGGAGTCTCACTGTCACCTAGGTTATGGTACAGTGGTACAATAGCAGCTCACTGCAGCCTCTGCCTCCCAGGTTCAAGTGATTCTCCTACCTCAGCTTCCCAAGTATCTAGGATTATAGGAACGTGCCCCACACCCAGCTAATTTTTGTATTTTTAGTGCAGATGGAGTTTCACCATGTTGGCTAGGCTGGTCTGGAATTCCTAACAAGTGATCCATCTTCCTTGGCCTCCCAGAGTCCTGGGATTACAGACATGAGCCACCATACCTGGCTGATTATACAAGTTTTCAGTTTATTTTACTTTTTTTTTGAGACGGAGTTTCACTCTTGTTGCCCAGGCTGGAGTGCAATGGTGTAATCTTGGCTCACTGCAACCTCTGCCTCCCAGATTCAAGAGATTCTCCTTCCTCAGCCTCCCAAGTAGCTGGAATTACAGGTGCCCACGACCATACTCAGCTAGTTTTTTTGTATTTGTAGTAGAGATGGGGTTTCACTATGTTGGCCAGGCTGGTCTCAAACTCCTGACCTCATGATCTGCCTGCCTTGGCCTCCCAAAGTGCTAGGATTATAGGTGTGAGCCACCACACCTGGCCCATTTTAGTTCTTAAAGTTTAGCTAATAACTCTTTTGTTTATTTTAAAAAGTAGAGGGGGAAAAAAAAAGAAAAAGTGGAAAGGAGTAATTTGCCAAGGGGTGATATTTTAAACAACGGGAATAGATAAGATTACCCAGCTAACAGATTACAGAGAGAAACTTGGAAACATTCACATTTAGGGAGTGAGAGGAAGGTGAGAAGCCAGAAAAGAACTCAAAGAAACTGAGGGAAAAGGCAGGAAGATCTCACGGAAACCTAAGAAAAACATAGAGCTCCCAGAAAGGGCTTGCTTAAAATACCCACTACTGGTTGGCTCCTCTAAAGCCAGTCCCAGCCTCTCTGCCTTGTCCACTTTCTGGAAGCAATTTCTTAGTAGTTAGGAGTAGCCACATGATCACCTCTAGCCAATGAGATGCTGGGGGGCTGGAGGGGCACTTTTAGAACAGATTTTTTTTTTTTCCTGATGAGAGAAACATGCAAAGAGAAAACCTCTGTCCTGTGTTGTTGCCCCCTACTTCCAGCCTTTGAATGCACTTGTATGAGGATGTGATCTTGGAGCTGCCGTGAAGCCAGATTGCCATTATGAGAGAAAGGCCAGGGGACATACTGACCCGGAGCCCTGTCTTCTTTTCCATGAGATAATGAGGCACATCTGCATCACATAAGCAGGCATTCATTGGGCCATATGTTATTGCAGCTGGAGTTATTCTTCATTGATACAGAAAATAAGAGTATAAGTTTTTGTCCACTTTTAGCTTTGCAGATCTATAACACCACATATGGGAGCCACAGTGCAGGTGACAAAGGGGTCAGAGTAGTGGTCAGGAAATACAGGCTTGAGGCCGGACCACACTTTTGAGGGGTTTGTGAGTGGTGGCGAATGAGATGACATGAAATTGGCAGATTTCTTCTACGCCATTGCTGCTGTCTCCACTCTGGCAGAAGACTACCTGAGGAGGGGCATAGACCTTTTATGCAATTTTCAGTGTTCAAGTAGTAGGTGCTCATGAAATGGTTATCGCTATTATTCCACGAGGTTGCTTTTGAAGATGTTACAGTCTTTGGGTAAACTTCAGGTGATCCAGAGGTATACTGCTTCACTGTGTCTTGCTCCAACTATCTGTGTCTTGGAGGCAGTAGAGTGTGATCAATGGAAAGAACACTAGCTTTGGAGTCAGACTGAAGCCATGTACTTGCACATATACCCTGGGGCTGAGCTCCTTTGCGTCTCAGTTCCCTCACCTGTCAAAGGAGGTAAGAATACCTTCCTCACCGAGGTGGTATTAAAAGTAGATAATGCATGGAAAGTGCTGGTATACAGTAGGCAGTAGAATGACTGGGGAGCTTCGACGTGGACATTGCAGGCCGCCTTCCAAACATCGCTTTTTCTTCCTCTTTCCTAGCAGAACCTCACTTTTGTCCAGGCATCTTTCCCTCCTAGATGAAAAAACTCAGACTCAAACAACCTGTGTGGCATTTCTGAGGTTTCACAACATAGTAAGCCTAAGAGGCATTTGAACCCAGGTCTTCTGATGCCCAACCCATTGTTCTTTCCAGTATCTCTCCTTTTTTCAGGAATTAGCGCCTTTATCCAACACAACCAAATACTGGAACTCAGAAGTTCTAAACTGTAGTCCAGTCCTCCCCAAAAGAGTGAGCCAAGTGTGAGACAAAGGCCACAAAAATTTTTCATTTTCCTTTTTTTCTGAGATGGAGTCTCACTCTGTCACCCAGGCTGGAGTACAGTGGCACAATCTCGGCTCACTGAAACCTCTGCCTCTGGGTTCAAGTGATTCTCCTGCCTCAGTCTCCCAAGTAGCTGAAATTACAGGTGCCCACCACCATGCCTGGCTAATTTTTGTATTTTTAGTAAAGACAGACTTTCACTATGTTAGCCAGGCTGGTCTCAAACTCCTGACCTCCCGTGATCCACTCACCTCGGCCTCCCAGAGTGCTGGGATTACAGGCGTGAGCCACCACACCCGGCCAAAAGACACAAAGGTTTTTACAACCTCACCTTGGAAGTGATATAGCATCACTTTTCTGCAACATTCTATTGGTCACATGGACCAACTCTAACAGAACGGGGAAGGAGACCACACAGGGCATGAATACCAGGAGGTGGGGATGACTGGGGCCATCCTTGGATGCTGACTACCACAAGCAGCTTCATATCATTTGAAAATAGTTTTGACATTATGAATCTCCTGAAAGGGCTTGGAGATTCCAAAGGAACCATGAACCATGCTTTGAGATCATCAATTTACATTATGCTACTATTGAAGATGATTTGATCTCCCTTTTGCAGATTCATCTGTTTGTCAGATATTACTTGAAAAACAAGTAAACCGTCAGAGTACAGAGACTCTTAGTCTACTTAGTATTTTGCCCCTGACAAGGCCCACCACCAGGGAGTAAGCATCCTGGAGGAGCAGTGCAGTTGTCCTCCAGGTCGGACTTCATAGCGTCACACTATCGTTCAGAGCTTCTCATCGTCGGTTTTTGCATCTATGGATTTATCTTAAATGTTTTATAATATTTTCAATGTGAAGCACGATGTTGGCTAATTTGTTCCAAAAATTACCTGCATCAAGTGATAAGTTCTTTGATTTGTCCTGAAAGGCCTTGGTTAAGTGTTTCTGAGAGAGGTGTGTTTCTATGTGCTAAGACTTGGCAAATACTCCCATATACAACCCATCCAAACATCCACTGTGACTTCTGAGGAATGAATTTGGTTCCTTTCCATTACAGTCCTGATATTTTTAGCATGAGATACAGTTGTGCTGTGCCCCCCAGGTCACATTGGCCCCCTCCTCTGGGACTTCTCCTCCCACTGTATTCTCAAGACCTTGTCTAGCAAAACTTCAGCACGTAGCCTGATTTCAAGCACACTGAAGTTTATACTGGGACAGGACAACAGTGTTACATTTTCAAAATTTGTTACCATCACTCTCCAAGTCCAGTGGACCATTGAGTTGTTATCTGTCCAGCTTTCTTTTCCCCTTCTTAGAGCAGACACCCCTTCGCCTGGCCATTCTCTTCCTCATTCTTTGAGGTTTCGGTTGAACTGCCAATCATATTCTAGCCTCTTTAGTCAAAATGATTAGTCTAGGGAAGAGTAAATATCCAGGCTGAGCCTGCCAGCATCTGGAGTTGTTTACAGGGAAAACCAAATAAAAAGGTACTTTTGCCTTGAGAATCTGGAATCAGAGAGTTGGAAAAAGGCGGCTAGAGCAGCCTGCAGCCATGCTTCCCAGTGTTCTATTTAGTAGTTGAAAATGTAGCCAAACAGAATGCCAAGAATAAGACAAATACTGATGAGAAAATTTGAGTCTCTGGTTTAACTCCTGACTGAGGGTAGTTCCAACGCCCTTTGGTGAGTCTCAGTCAATGCAGCAGTGTTGGGTTTTGTTGTTTTTTTTTTTTTTGGAGACAGTGCAGTGGTGCAATCTCGGCTCACTGTACCCTCTGCCTCCTGGGTCCAAGTGATTCTCCTGTCTTAGCCTCCTGAATAGCTGGGATTACAGGCACTTGCCACCACACCCAGCTAACTTTTGTATTTTTAGTAGAGACGGGGCTTCACCATGTTGACCAGGCTGGTCTCGGACTCCTGACCTCAGGTGATCCACCAGCCTTGGCCTCCCAAAGTGCTGGGATTACAGGCGTGAGCCACCTCGCCTGACCTAGGCTTCTACCATTTAATCATTGAAAAGACCCTCCCACAATTGACTCTTTGGATGGTAATTATATTGTGAAAGATCTGCTCCCCAAAGGATCATGTATTGAGAGAAAATAACAGAGGGCTGAGAATGCAGTGAAGATCTAGAAAGAGCATTAAGAAGGCGCTGGCCAGCCAACAGCAGGTAAACCAAGGAGCAGCAATTCATGGAAGCGGACAAGGGAGTAGTTTTAATTGGGTGGTGAGAAACACTTCCATGAACTTGGTGGGAGTATATTTGGAACTTCTGGGAAGGCAATTTGGAAATCTCTTAAGGTTTGAAATGTTCCTGCTCTTTGAGCCAATAATTCTACTCAAAGCAGCGTTTGTTGTGGTAAAAAGCTGGCAATAACCTCAAATGCTTGCATCATCAATAGAGAATGGGTTAACTAAATTATGGAAACATGTCCAACTTCTATTAAAGGAAAGTGGAAGGGTATGAGACTACAGAAAGCATTTTAGAGACGTGTGTGTTTAGTATGTGTAGAAAAGCAAGCTAGGAGGACCATATATAGGAGTGATCTCTGTGAGAGGAGCATAATTACGGAGAACTTTCACTTTCTATGTTTGAATGAAACCAGCATAATTTGAAAGACTAATTTGTTGTTTCCGCCACTGTGAGAAAATGGCATGTTTCCCTTCTTTAATTGTTGGCAGAACGTATTCTGAGTTCTAGGATCTTTGGCCTCAAGGGCTCATTTATCCATTTATTTGCTCAACAAAGGATTGAGTGCCACATTAGACTGACTCTCTCCTGAGTGCCAGGCATATATTATCAAAACAGAGTCACTAACCCCATGGATTTTACAGGATTGCTTGTGAGGTCAAATCTCAGATGGTGATAAGTATTATGGAGAAAAAGAGGAGGAAGAGGGGGCTGGAATCAGGGGGCGGGGACAATAGGTTCCCAAATGTATGTAAAACAGTAACAGAAAGCCTCATTGAGAAAGCAACATGAAGACCTAAAGGAGGGGAGGAAGAAAACTATGCAGCTCTTGGGGAAAGGGCCTTCCAGACACAGGGGATTGCAAACATGAAGACCCTAAACCTCAAATGTGCTTGATGAGTCTGAGGCCATAAAGAGGGCTGTGTGGCTGGAACAAAGCAGATGAATAAGGGGGAGGGGGAGAAGCAGTATGTCTATGGACTTGCCCTCGTACCACTCTTAATGAGGTCAGAAGCCACTAGAGGGTTCTGGACCAATGTCAAAACTATCACTCTGGTTGCTCTGTCTAGACTAGACTAGAGGGGGCAAAAGCAGAAGCAGAAAGACCAGTTAGAAAGTTATTGCAATGATCCAGGTGAGAGAAAATGGCTTGGGCTATGATGGTAGAAGTGGTTGGGTTCCAAATGCAGTTAGGAGGTAAGCTGATGGATTTGTTGGAAAGAAAGATTCGTAGGGCCTGTGATTCAGGGCATAGTGTTAAAGACTGTCCAGATCCTTGAAAGAAGAGACTATTAGACCCCTCTCCCAGACCTGTTTGAGGCCCACCACCACGCCCAGCTAATTTTTGTATTTTTAGTAGAGATGGGGTTTCACCATCTTGGCCATGCTGGTCTTGAACTCCTGACCTCATGATCCACCTGCCTCAGCCTCTCAAAGTGCTGGGATTACAGATGTGGCCACCAAACCAGGCAAGCCAGATTAATTTGATTTAGAAAAATGAAGTGTTTATCAGTTTGAGATGATTTTGGGCTGAGACGATGGGGTCTTCTAGATATACAATCATGTCATCTGCAAATAAAGACAGTGTGACTTTCTCCTTTCCTAACTGATAACCTTTATTTCTTTTTCTTGCCTGATTGCTCTGGCTAGAACTTCCAATACTATGTTGAATAGGAGTGGTGAGAGAGGGCATCCTTGTCTAGTGCCTGATTTCAAAGGACATTCTTCCAGCTTTTGCCCATTCAGTATGATATTGGCTGTAGGTCTGTCATAGATAGCTTTTATCATTTTATGATACATTCCATCAATACCTAGTTTATTGAGAGTTTTTAGCATGAAGGGTTGAATTTTGTCGAAGGCCTTCTCTGCATCTATTGAGATAATCATGTGGTTTTTGTCTTTGGTTCCGTTCATGTGATGGATTACATTTATAGATTTGTGTATGTTGAACCAGCCTTGCATCCCCAGGATGAAGCCTACTTGGTCGTGATGGATAAGCTTCTTGATGTGCTGTTGCAATGTTTGCCAGCATTTTATTGAAGATTTTTGCGTCGATGTTCATCATGGATAGTGGCCTGAACTTTTCTTTTTTAGTTGAGTCTCTGCCTGGTTTTGCTATTAGGATGATGTTGGTCTCATAAAATGAGTTAGGGAGGATTCTCTCCTTTTTTATTGTTTGATACAGTTTCAGAAGGAATGGAACCAGCTCCTCTTTGTACGTCTGGTAGAATTCGGCTGTGAACCCGTCTGGACCTGGACTTTTTCTGGCTGGTAGGCTATTGATTGCTGCCTCTACTTCAGTCCTTGTTATTGGTCTATTCAGGGTTTCAACTTCCTCCCAGTTTAGTCTTGGTAGAGTACAAGTGTCTAGGAATTTATCCATTTCTTCCTGGTTTACTGGTTTATGTGAACAGAGCTGTTTGTAGTAATCTCTGATGGTAGTTTGTATTTCTGTGGGATCAGTGGTGATATCCCCTTTATCGTTTTTTATTGCATCTATTTGATTCTTCTCCCTTTTCTTTTTTTAGTCTCAGGATACAAAATCAATGTGCAGAAATCACAGCATTCCTATACACCAATAACAGACAAACAGAGAGCCAAATCAAGAGCAAACTCCCATTCACAATTGCTACAAAGAGAATAAAATACCTAGGAATGCAACTAACAAGGAACGTAAAGGACCTCTTCAAGGAGAACTACAAACCACTGCTCAACAAAATAAGAGAGGACACAGATGGAAAAACATTCCACGCTCATGGTTAGGAAGAAGTAATATCGTGAAAATGGCCATACTGCTCAAAGTAATCTATAGATTCAATGCTATCCCCATCAAGCTACCAATGACCTTCTTCACAGAACTGGAAAAAACAACCTTAAACTTCATATGGAATCACAAAAGAGCCCACATAGCCAAGACAATCCTAAGCAAAAAGAACAAAGCCAGAGGCATCACACTGCCAGACTTCAAACTATACTACAAGGCTACAGTAATTAAAACAGCATGGTACTGGTACCAAAGCAGAGACATAGACCAATGGAACAGAACAGAGGCCCCAGAAGCAACACCACACATCTACAACCATCTGATCTTTGATTGACCTGACAAAAACAAGCAATGGGGAAAGGACTCCATGTTTAATAAATGGTGTTGGGAAAACTGGCTAGCAATGTGCAGAAAGCAGAAACTGGACACCTACCTCTCACCTTACACTAAAATTAACTCCAGATAGATTAAAGATTTAAACATAAAACCTAACACCATAAAAACACTAGAAGAAAACGTAGGCAAAACCATCCAGGACATAGGCATAGGCAAGGACTTCATGACTAAAACACCAAAAGCAATGACAATAAAAGCCAAGATAGACAAATTGGATCTAATTAAAATTCAGAGCTTCTGTACAGCAAAAGAAACTATCATTAGAGCGAACCAGCAACCAATAGAAGGGAAAAAAATTTTTGCAATCTAATCATCTGACAAAAGACTTATATCCAGAATCTACAAAGAACTAAAACAGATATACAAGAAAAAAACAAACAACCCCATTCAAAAGTGGGCAAAGGATATGAACAGACACTTTTCAAAAGAAGACATACATGAGGCCAACAAACACATGAAAAAATGCTCATCGTCACTGGTCGTTAGAGAAATGCAAATCAAAACCACACTGAGATACCATCTCACGCCAGTTAGAATGGCGATCACTAAAAAATCTAGAGACAACAGATGCTGGAGAGGATGTGGAGAAATAGGAACACTTACACAGTTGGTGGGAGTGTAAATTAGTTCAACCATTGTGGAAGACAGTGTGCCGATTTCTCAAGGATCTAGAAATAGAAATTCCGTTTGACCCAGCAATCTCATTACTGGGTATATACCCAAAGAACTATAAATTGTTCTACTATAAAGACACATGTACACGTATGTTCATTGCAGCCCTGTGTACAATAGCAAAACCTGGGACCAACCCAAATGCCCATCAATGATAGACTGGACAAAGAAAATATGGTACATATACACCATGGAATACTATGCAGCCATAAAAAACGATGAGTTTTTGTCCTTTGTAGGGACTTTGATGAATCTGGAAACCATCATTCTCAGCAAACTGACACAAGAACAGAAAGTCAAACACCGCATGTTCTTACTCATAGGTGGGTGTTGAACAATGAGAACACAGGGACACAGGGAGGGGAGTATCACACACTGGGGGCAGTTTGGGGGGGTAGGGGAGAGACAGCAGAGGGTAGGGAGGGTGGGTAGGGATAACATGGTGAGAAATACCAGATATAGTATGCACCTAAAGTAAAATTTAAAAAAAAAAGAAAAAAAGAAAAAGCCATTACCAATGTCTATTGCTTGCCAACCAAATAAGTCCTCATTTTGAGGTAACAAAGCAGCTAGTTAAATTGTCATCCCCTGAATCTTCAGATACAGGCAATATGCCTACCTACACTGGAACTATTTGACATAGAAGGAAAATATTAAAAGTATGCAATGTTGGAACTACTTCATGTAGCTTTTCCTCAAGGTCCTACAAGAAAGCCTGTTCCATCTGGAAGCAAATAGTGAGTAGCATATACTTCTGCTAAGAGAGGCTCTGCCTAATGAGGCTATAACCACCCAATGGGTTCTCCTTGCCCACTGCCTAGACAGAGCTGATTTATCAAGACAGGGGGATTGCAATAAGGAGTTTCATTTATGCAGAGCTGGTTATACAGGAGACCAGAGTTTTATTATTACTCATATCAGTTCCCAGAAGACTTGGGGATTAGAGTTTTTAAGGATAATTTGGTGGGTAGTGGGCCAGTGAATTGGGAGTGCTGATTGGTTGGCTTAGGGATGAAATCATAGGGAGTCAAAGCTGTCCTCTCATGCTGACTCAGTTCCTGGGAGAGGGCCACAGGACTGCTTGGCAGGTCCAGGTGCAGCCATCTGGTTGTCAGAAATGTAGAAACCTGAAAAGACATCTCAAAAGGCAACTTAGATTCTACAATAGTGATGTTATCTTCAAGAGTAATTGGAGAAGTTGCAAATCTTATGACCTCCAGAATAATGGCTGGTAATTATTTATTAATAGAATCTAAGCCCCTTTCATCCTTACTTGGTGGCCTTTCATTAGTTTTACAAGAACAGTTTCCTTTTTGGGAAGGGCTGTGAATCTAAACTATAAATTTCTCCTAAAGGTAGCTTGGCCTACACCCAGGAATGAGCAAAGTCAGCCAACCTGTGAGGCAAGAGACAAGATGGAGTCAGCCAGGTCAGATTTATCTCACTGTTATAATCTCCTCAGTAATAATTTCTGCAAAGGTGGTTTCATGGCCAGCAACCTCAAATATATGAGAAACATGATCCAGAGCCTTGGTGAGACTAAAAAAGACCTACTTTATGCCCCAACCTTAGTTCACTAAGGCAGGGAGGAGGGAAGTATAGTGAGGAATAAAATCAGTTGCAAGAAAGGTCTGTGGAAAATTGGAATTCCTTGGCTGCTCCAAATATCTCCAGATGAGTACTCTTTGCCTGACAAAGGTAGTAATTATCCTCATTGTAGTAAGCCATTTGCTCAAATTGAACAGGAGCCTTGAATTTGGAAGCAAGAGGCAAGTTAGCTGGGCTTCACAACTAGGCTGTTGTTTTTTATTGCCCAAATTCAGGGGCCAAAATAGAAGCTGTTAAACTAAGAATGAAGGGTTACCTGCTACACACTGAGACCAATTATGAAAAAAAGAAAGTTACAACGCCGGGGTCTAGGTTCAAGCATTATAACTCAACAAGACCTCCATGTTTGATTAGAGCCACCCCTAGGTTGTGCAGGATCCCTGTCCAAATTTTTTTTTGAAGGGACAAGGCCTATGTATATAAACAATTTAATTTTTAAAATGTGCTACAAAACTCGTGGGCTTATGTGAGGTGTAGTGATTTATCGATGAAAATTCAGAATGATGGGCATAGAAGAGGTACTTATGTATTTGTTTACTGTTCAGTCAGTGCTTGTGAAGATTCTTCATAGTATTCTGGCACCATCTCTTCCTGTTCAGGTCCAGGAACCATCTCTTTGTGTTCTTTATTGCCAAATGTGTCATTCCTGGATAATTTCTTCTCTTTCACTGCAAGAAAAAGGTAGGAGTGCTGTTATTACTCACAATGCCATGGCTCTTTGGAAACTGCTTATATTGAAATTCTATAGATCTTGACTCTTCAGTTCCCTCATACCACATACTCCATTTATTCAGAGCTGGATACTTTATCCATGTTGCTATGTCATCTGTAGTGCCACCCATAAACACTGGCTTCCAATGACTCTCAAAGGTCATCAACTGTGCTTTGTTGATGATGGTCACAAATACAAGTCTTACTGAATATCCAAGAAAATGCAAATAAGTTGCTTTGTGGTCTTGTCAAAATTACTGTTTAGGCTGGGTGCAGTGGCTCACGCCTGTTATCCCAACACTTTGGGAGGTCAAGGTGGGTGGATCACTTGAGGCCAGAAGTTCAAGACCAGCCTGGCCAACATAGTGAAACCCCATCTCTACTAAAAACTCAAAACATTAGCTGGGCATGGTGGTGTGTGCCTGGGATCCTAGCTACTTGGAGGCTGACAGATGAGATTTGCTTGAACCTAGGAGGCAGAGGTTGCAGTGAGCCGAGATTATTGTGCCACAGCACTCCAGCCTAGTTGACTGAGCAAGAGTCTGTCACACACACACACACACACACACACACTACTGTTTAGAATGTTATAGTTTATAGAACAACACATATTCCACTCATGTCTCTCCTTGATCTTTTTAGGTTGTCATGATTGTATTTCTAGAATATAATCTCTTTCAGTGATGACTCCCACCCTTGCCTTGCATATATCATCACCAATACGGAGGCAGATAGGTGAGGAACCCATGGGCAGACAGAGTAGAACAGTATCATTTGGGTAAGGAGTGTCCATCTTTGTCCTGCATGTCTTGAGACCAGTCCAAAAGAGCACGATGTTACATTGATTGGAGGCAAGAAAGAACATCAGTTAGGAAGGTCTGTTCACATTGCAGAGCAACAGTCTAGGGATCCCTTGGAGGAGATAGACATGCTCACCCCTGGAGGACCAGTGATGCGAATCCCAAGGAGGAGGTGGAGTCACCACTCTGGGTGCCAGGTGTGGGAGGCACACAGCACAAAGATGGCACTGTAGTTCAGGACAAGGATAGATGATAACCGACATGTGGCTGGCACTCATGGCACATTGCTGGCATTCAAGCCCCTTGGGAATGAACTGTTGCTAGCCCAGAGTCCTGAAATCACCCAGTGTCCTATGTAAAGGAGAGTTAGCCACAGCCAGTATGTCAGCACCATTCTGGCAGCCCAGTGTCTGTGATCCTGCAAAATAAATACTGTGCTGGCCCACAGAAAGGATCAGCTTACCAGACTGTCCTGGAACCAGGCCCAGGACAATCCAACAGGCAAGAGCCTTGGATTTTCTCAGAGGATCTGATCAGCCCCTCTTAGGGGATTGAGGGAGGATGTAGATCGTTTGAGAGTGACACAACAAGGTAAAATAGGGACCAGGGCTCTTATAGGTCCTGGTCTGGACTCAGGAAGCTCCATCTAGGTAGAAAGCACTGCCAGCCCTGGTCCCAAACACTGGAAGGAGACACAGAAAATATTAAAGTAGGTGCATCCAGTGACCAGAACCCACGTGGGACCAGGCTAGGGAGAGGGCAGGCCATGCCCAGATGGTTCTGTGGGCTAGTTCAGGCACAAAAGGTTTATTTAGAAAAATTTTTAGAAATTCTAAAGTACAGAGCCCTTTTGGGCACAAAGATCAGAACAAGGGTCCTGCTTGCCTGGGTCTAAGGCCCACACTGGATTTGATTACTAATCAGTTCTCTTGTTGAGAAATCTAATGACTAGCCTCTAAGTGAGATTTTTACTACATTGCTAAAGTATCCCCCAAAGTTTGGGAATCAGGTGTCTATGACAGTTCAGTTCCTAGGCCATCCACAGGCCCAATGCCTCTCTAGAACATAATTGTTTGTTGCACCCTCCTTAGTACATGCAAGACCAATGGTCAAAAGAAATTCTCCCAAAGGTTGTATCTCTGATTAAGTTGTGCTCTCACTCCACAGAGCGTGGAATCTTGCTGACTGCCTCTGAAAGGCATATAACATAGACTATGATACAAAATTCGTTATATCTTGTTTTCCTGTCTTTTCTCCCCAAAAGAAGGAAGCTTTATATTGTAGTTTCATTGTTTTCCCTCACCACTGCATATGGGGAATATTATAGGTAGTTAAATGTACCATTTATTTTCACAAATATCTAACTAAAATTGAGCATTTCCTTCAAATATCATTGCAGGCAAGAGGCTGTGGTGGTATCAGCAGTACAGATCACCAATGAATTGTCGATATTTTTATATCATATGAGACTTGTGGTAGATATTTCATAATGCCATTCATGGTCATCACTTTCAAAATTATGGTATTACTGGATTTACTACTAGATCTTGCTATTTAATGTATCAGTCAATAAGTACATACATCTCTATATCATGAATTTGTTTTATAATGTTTCAGTAAATACATTTCAAGCATATTTTATTTTCTTCAATTAAATACATGATTCTGAAAAGGGGTCCATAGGCATCACTAGACTACCAAAGAGTTTATGGTACAAAAAGTTTAAGAAACCCTCATGTAGATGGAGGTAACTGGGTAGATAAAGACCTACATTCAGATCTGCCCCCAGAAACAAAAATCTAAGACTTGGAGTTGAACTTAGTATCTTGAAAAGACTTTGGTTTCTCTCCCTTTGTGAGGGGAGTAAATGCACATTTTTGTATGTGGGATTGATGTATTAAATGGGGTGGGGACATTTTTAAAGCAGTGTATATGGATTCTGGGTAGCCAAAGAATAGAATGTGGTCGGTATCTCTGTTAGTCCTACTTTCCAAGACTCTTTTCCTCTTTTCTCTGGAAAAGTAATCGTTTTTTCCTTTGGGGAATTAAGGTTTAATTGGGTCTAACAATATTCCATCTCTTCCCCTCTGACACCTGTGTAAAGGGTGAACAGGTGAGCAAGGCTTGCCAAGTCAGATTAGTTCATTCCCATGGCCAGAATCATTAGTTCAGAGCAAGGCACATGTCCCCAAACAGGCCTCTCAGGACATATCTTACTTGAGATATTCCTGCTGAAACAATCTGAGATTATTCTTGGAGATGATGAGTTATCCAAAGAAACTTGAGGTGCTTGAAGTAATTTCCCAAATCAGGGATGAGGCTGTTTTCAGTAGGAGAGAGTGAGGGCAAGGAAAAGAAAGCAAGGACAAGCTAAGAAAAGGGACAAAGAACATAACCCTGTTAAATTCAGTTCCTTGGACAAATATATCTCTCTCAGTTTGCTTTTTTCCTGGTTTAAAATGAGTGTCTGTCACTCGCAAGCAGAAGATTCCTGACTCATACGTTCAGAGGGAAAGAGAGAGAGAGAGAGTTTGTGTGCATGTGTGTGGGCGTCTTATTCCAGCAGGGATTGAGAATGATTCAGAATTGGATTTCTATATATTTGTTAGTGAAGTGTTTATTGTTTTTATGTTTGTTTTTATTTTTTATAGTTGAAGAAATGAACACACAGCAATCATATAATCTTCCCAATGTTATACAGATAGAAAGTGGCAGACCCAGGTTTTGATCTATTTTATTCTCAAGCCCATATTGCATGTGAACTCAAATGAGACAATGAGACAAGAAAAATAGCCTTGAGCACTTGGGTTCCCTAGACTTATCTGGTGTTGGGTCTGCTGGGTTGGAGGGATGGGTGGACACAGTACAGCGAGAAATCCCCTTTCTCAAGGATTCCTCCAGCAACAAAGCTCTCTTCTTCCTTTTAGACTTCCTCCCTGTAGCCTAGCACTAGAAGGCCTGATCTTACAGCATCATGCAATCTGATGTCTAAGGGCTTTGTTAGTCCAGGCTCTGTCACTTTTATGGTCATGCTTTCAAAACTTAAAATCCCATTCTCTAGTTATTTGCTCTATCATTTGTGCTTTAAGTCAACAAATGCTGCTGATTGAAATGGATGATTCCTTTTGAAATCTGGGGATTCCTTTCATTTTTCCTTTCTTCCTTTCTCCCTTTTTTCTCTCTCCTTTCATCCCCCGTTCCTTCCCTCCTTTCTTTATACCTGCCCTCCCTCCATCTGTCCTTCCTTCCTTCCTTCTTTTCAAACTGTGTACTTATTTACTTTTTCATTATGTTTTATCAGATATCTCTCTATATTTGCAATGGGAGCATGGTCCTTCTTAGCTGAGTCCAACAAGTTATTGAAACATCGCATATCTCTCCCACCACAGCCTTCCACTCCCATTCTTGTTGATTCAGTCATACTGTCTTCATCCTCACTTTAAGGAAATCTGAATCACGAGGGTTATAGATGCAATATCAGGGATGAGTTTGGAGAAGAGGGATTCTGTGGACTGGGACTGTCTGAGGATAGATTCTGATCCAGAGATGGCGAGTCTGGTCCTGCCTCTCTGGAGAGATACAGCACACATCAGCTGAATCCTTTGTGTTATGAGAAGCTCTAATTAATGCACGTGCTGATTTGTTCTTTCCTGCTGAGGACTTCAGATTAATGATTACTGGGTGCCACATATGTTATCTCTTATGTATCTTTAATAAAAATAACAATGGCTAGAACTTACAGTAGCTTTACTATGTTCAGCAGCCGTGTGCTAAGTCCACTATATTCATTCTTTCATTTACCCCTCCCCCCACACTACAAAGTCACTCTTGAGCATTATTTGCTTCACTGTACAGAGGAAGGGACTGATGCTCAAAGAATTTCAGTAAATTTCTCAAGGTCACACCGCTAGAAAAAGGTAAGGTGGGTTTCACACCAAGGCTTGTTTGATTTCATAGCACTTAGCCACTTGCCATTGTGCTGTTAGGTTTTTAACGTTAAGGGGAAGTGAGAAATTTAATAATAGAACTTGGGCAAGGTAGCAATAAAAATGAGGTAGTGCTGTTGCATCACTCTTACAACTGCCCTTCTTGCAATCCCCTTGCCTTTACATTTCAGAGGTGCTTGGAATACTAATGAAATTGAATCAGCAAGGGGGCCTGACTGAGAAGGCAGAGGATTTCTGACTCCACCACAGTTGGCGCTATCGAGTTGGAGGTGCCCTTCCTGCCTCAACATCCACCAACTAACTACCAGAGAGTTTTAGGGTGTGGTGTAGAGGGGAAGGAGGGAAAAGGTGTGGTGCGGAGAGGGGATAGAATGGGATAGGGTGGGAACCCTGGCTGGTCTAGAGGACTAGACACCACCCAGCTCTGTGACCTTGGGGATGTTCCTAAACCTCTCTGGGCTTACTTCTGCTTTGTACTGCAGCGAGGTTAGGCTATGTTTGCTGCTAGTTCAGGCAGTCTGTGATGGCATGATTTTTAGGAGGAGAAAACAGATACAAATGTGCTGGAAGACACATGCTTAGAAAGTTTCCGAGCTTGCCAGTCCCACGTGAACGCCTACCCCTCCAACTTTGTGTCAGTTCCCCTTTGGCTTTCTGATACTGCCTCATGTCACCATATGGTTTCTGTTAACTGTTAGTGATCAACTGTCAGCTGCATATAGAGCTTAGCTCCAACATAGTGGGGAGGAAGTTTGGTTCAGGAGTCAGATTGCCTGGGCTCATGTTCTCACTTCATTGCTTACTCTCTGTGCCTTAGTTTCCTCATCTGTAAAAAAAAAAGGAACAATAATGGTACTTTTCTTATGGGGTTCTCTGAGGACTGAATGATATATTCATGTAAAATCGTAGGCACATGGGCCTACTCCTTCAATGTTAGCAATTACTAGCAATAATTCAATCAGCAAACACTTGGAAATCGTCTCCTAAAATCGTCTGCTGTAGGGGACACAGAGAGGCATAGCCATGCCCCTTGACCCAGAGATGCATGTTGTGATCACCAGATACAGATGTGGAGGCAGAGTTCTGGGTATGAGATGTCTGTGGGGGATCAACACCTATGAAAAGAAGCGGGAGAAATCAAAACTCTTTTGAGAAGTACTTGGAGTTGTGTGTGATGCAGACCCGACAAAGCCTCAACCAATCAGGCAGGGAGCTCTGGAACAAGTATTGTCCTCAGAGGGTACCACACCAGACCAAAATGTCCAGATTTCTATAACCCTGCCTTGCTCACTAAAGCAGACATGGGCCACCCCAGAAAGGACATGACCTAGGGCAAGGCAGCTCTCAGCAGTTTAGGCAGACTCTGAAGAGGCTGACAACTGGAAGCTGTCTGCAGAGCTGGATAGCAAGTCCTTCCTTGAAGGGGGATCTAGGCAACACAACGAATACCCACCACACTCAAAGAGTTTATAAATAATCAAGGGCGTGGGTAGAGGACTAAAACAGATGACAGACTGTCCCTGGAGAAGTTTCCAGAGCTTGGCTGAGCCGAGAGGTTATTTGCCCAGGGCTGCCAAAGGCACACCTGTTACAGGGAGTACTCAGGTACTTGTAGAGAATGGGTAGGAAAGCATTAGATCTTGTGCCCCATGCTACACCAGAGGAGGCAGATTGAAGGCCTATCTAGGGAAGTTAAGTCCAAGGTTAGAAACCTGGCAGGTGGGGGCCTGGGAGAAGAAAAAGCCAGAACATACATTTTATACAGGATTTTATGAATTTGGGCTAATGGAGTGGCAGGCATGAAACTTCCAAGATATGAGCACACATCCTGACCAAAGTGAAGGCTGTTGGTGGGTGCCAGCTGCACGGCACAGTGAAGAACCTGAAGTCCTAAAGGCTAGACAGAAGCCCGATTAAAGACCCAACTAAACAGTTGTTACGGAGGAGGATCCAAAAACATTCTACGGCTTTTGTAAAAATGCCTGTAAGTAAAAGTGAATCTAGATTCTCAAACCAGAGGAAAAATAATAAAAATGGCTCCAGACCCTCTCTGATTCCCAATGTGTCTCATTCAATGTCTCTGTCTAATACACTTCTTCATAGTCTTTGCACCTTGATCTTGACCACCATGATGATCTCAACATATTAAAAAGGCCTACTTTGAGGGAATGTGCTGAGTGGAGGGAGTGGCTTCCCATCTTGGCCCTCAAAAATATGGAGATGCATCCTGGAGGCATGTTGACGAGAGCCTGGAATGCCCAGAACGAAAGGATACACTTACTTCAGCCAGAATTCGGAAGTCACTGAAAACTTTGTAATCTGGGGAGTAATGCAGAAATTCAACCTGGGCAGGATCCATTTGCCAGTAGTGTTTGAGGTATTCCAGAACAGTAAGAGGTAGGAGGTGGACACCTAATACTGAGGGATGGCTGTATTAGTCTGGGAGGAGAAGGAAAGGGTCCTAAGCAAGCAGGGTAATAGTAGGGAAGAACACCTGGGTAGGAGAGACAATGAAAGATATCCATGTTTCTGAATTTGGTGTCAAATAAAATAGTGGCTCCTTCTAAGAGCAACAGAGCGGTCTGGAGGAGGAGCTGGCTTGTGGGGAGATGGGGGAAGGTAGTGAGAGAGAGAGACGGAGAGGGAGTAGAAGCAGAGCACTTATTTTGCTTATGAGATGCTAATGGGAGGAAAACTTAGAATTTTGTACGCAAACTCTAGGTTGGATTGCTGGAAGCAGACCCTGAGATGAGGATTTGCATGCAAGTGAATGGTGAAGAAGCTCTCCCAGGGGAGATCTGAAAAGGAGGGGAAGTGGGAAAAGAGAAAGGAAGAAGCGGGGCAAGGGCACACTCAGGTGAGTCTGGATTGCAGCCTTAGCCCAATCTGCAAGTGACTTCTGGAGGGTAAACTGTGCCTCAGAGTTGCCCCACCATGGGTAAAAGAGCTGGGTTTCATGGGTCTGCCTCCAGCAGTCAATGACAGAGAGTCACCCAGGTACTTCCAGTTCCCTGCACATGTGTGCAAAGTGGCTCCCTACTTTTAGTATGGGGGTGTTTGAAGTAAGAGCACAGAGAAGTGGGCAGAGTATGCAGCCAGAGGATCATCAGGGATCCAAGGGGGTTTGGTGGAGCACTAACACCACCTGCTATTACAATGAGCATTGTCTTGAGAAAGAATAGTGGCTTGCCAGTGAATGTTCTGGCCTGGCTGATCCTTGCTCTCCTCCTACCATCTGCTACTTCAATGAATAGGGTTTGGAGCCTAGGCCAATGTGTGTTGCAGACTTCACTTTAGATTCATCTTTTGTCATGGAGAAGGGGAAGCCAGAAAGTATTTCTCCATGTGGAGCACCCAGTGGGCTACATTGTTCCCTGGCAGTTGGCACCTCCCTGAGGCTCCGATTTGGGGGGCGGGGAGCCTGTAGAGGGCTCTGGGTTTCAGCCCATTATTAATTTCAGTGCTGTGGCTTCTGAGACAGCCATTAGTGCATTGGCCCTCTGGCAGCCCTCTCTAAGGTGGCCACTTGTCAGCTGTCAGGAGACCAGGCCTTGCCCACTAGCTGATACTGCCAGCCCATTAGACTTGCTGGAAGATGCAGGAAGTGGAGGACACAGGTGAGCTGCAGTCATATGTGAATTGCTCTGACTTACAGTACACTGGGCCTGAACTTCAAAGTGGGAAGGGGTGGAGAGGATGCCTCCTCCTTCCTTGTAAATACATCAGTCAATAAATAAGAATGAAAGCAATGGGAATGCAAAGAGAGACTAAAGAGCCACCTCAGACTTGTGCCTATGCCCTGAGTGTCGGGTAAATTTCCAGGCCAGGACTTCAGACAAAACAGCAAATGAAAGGTTAACTTCTGCATAAAGAGGATGTTCAGGATCCCACTCCAGTATCTGGCTGGCTTCTGTTCTAATGGGTCAATGCCTATGGCATAGCAGTTGTTAAAAATGCTTTGCATCTCAGCCCTGTGTATATCCACTCCTCGCTGCCATCACCCCTCTTCTATCATCTCAGCTGGTCCCTACACACTGAACTCTCAGGAAGCGAGGGAAGCAGACCTAACTTTGCCGTCAGCTTCCAATAAGCAGATGAGAAAACAGTAGACATCCAAGAGTTGGCTGTCTTGTCCCCAAAGCCTAGATACCATCCCCTTGTTTCTCTTCCTGTCACAGAGCAGTCAACTGTGTGCTTTTGAGCTGCCCATCTAGGAACTACCTTGCTCTCACTGGGACTAGCCTGGAGCAAGACTGTCAAGGTGGCGCCTTCTTCCAGTGTGGACCATGCCAACATCTCTCAGCCAGCCCCACATGCATTCCCACTCTCAGATTTTTCTGAGGTTTGGCATCCTTCCAATCCCACAGGAATTCAGCTGATAAATGAATTCATACTCAAAGGTTATTGACTTAATTTGTCACCTCCATCCAGGAGCTATCTGCACTGAAAAGAGATCCACCAGGGAGAGGGCAATGTTTAACTTCAAAGAATGCCTTCCTAACAGTGGGCTTTTAGGCAGTATGGCCTTTGGGCAGCCCCTTCAGGTCACCATGGAGGTGACCTTTCTCTGAGCAAATTCATGCTGCAGGAACTTCCCATTTTCAGTGAGCACCAAAATGACCTGGGGTGCTTGTGAAAGACTACAGATTCCTGGATCCTAGAGATTTAAATCCCTGGGTCGGAATCTGTACTTTAATCCACTCATCACTTTCTGATGAAAGTGATCCATAGACTATATTTTGAGGAAAAACAAAATACTCGGCTATTGTATTAGTTTGCTTGGGCTAGCATAACAAAATACCACAGACTGGGTGGTTGAAATACAGAAACGCATTTTCCTATGGTTCTGGAAGCTAAAAGTGTAAGATCAAGGTGTCAGCAGGTTTGATTTCACCTGAGACCTCTTTCCTTGGCTTGTAGACAGCCACCTTCTCCCTGTGTCCCCACATGGTCTTTCCTCTGTGCAAGCACACCCCTGGTGTCCCTCTGTGTGTCCAAATCTTCTCCTCTTATAAGTACACCAGCCCCCTTTAGAAAAAGCCTGTGCTCGGATGCACGTGGTGGCTCACGCCTGTAATCTCAGCACTTTGGGAGGCTGAGGTGGCCGGATCACCTAAGGTCAGGAGTTTGAGACCAGCCTGGTCAACATGGTGAAACCCCGTCTCTACTAAAAATACAAAAAAATTAGCCGGACGTGGTGGCATGCTCCTGTAATCCCAGCTGCTCGGGAGGCTGAGGCAGGAGAATCGCTAGAACCCGGGAGGCGGGGGTTGCAGTGAGCTAGCTGAGATTGTGTCACTGCACTCCAGTCGAGCGACAGAGTGAGACTTCATCTCAAAAAGAAAAGAAAAGAAAAGAAAAGCCTGTGTTCTTGCAGACCTTGGATTAAACCAACCCAACCCTAATGGCGTCATATGAACTTAATTACCTCTTTAAAAAAGACCCTATCTGCAAATACAGTCACATTCTGACTGTACACATTCTGAGGTACAGGTACTGGAGGTTAGGGTTTCAACATATGAAGCTTGGGGGATACACAATATACATTTCTGCCCATAACAGGAACGTAGAAATAAAAATAAATGAGGCATTTGTGAAGGGGCAGTAGGAACTGCCAAGTCCTCCCCTCTTTTCAGTAACTGCAAGAGAGAAAATATACCCAAGTTGAAAGAGATTGTGCAGAAAGCACTGGGGATCAGTCAGCTAAGGAGAGGTACAGCGCCCCCTGTTGGCACTCTGGCCTCTGTTTAGGAAACCACCTTGGCTCACCCTCTAAATTGCCTTTCCTGTTGTTATTCCTCCCTAGGTTTAGAAACAGTCTTTCTTCTTTCAGCTTCATGGGAGAGAACAGTCTTTGGCACCGGCACTAGCGTGGCCGCCCGAGGCAGCCCTTGCCTCCGCCTTCAAGGATGTTTCTTTCCCCAGAAAAAAGCGAAGACCCTTCAACCTCCCCATTCATCATCACCACGGGCAATCTAATTACAGCCTTGTCTTAAAAGAGTACCTCATTTACAATTGAGACTTCTTCCTTATGAAAATGTAACATCTTGAACTATGTTTTTATGGCCATCTTTTACAAAAATAAAAAAGGAAGTTAATTTCCTTGTACACAGGAAAGACTCATGAGGTCTTGCCGGTTGTGTGCAGAAAGGATGTGCTCTCTCTCTCTCTCCTCTCTCTCTCGGCCTCCTGCTGTGTGACAGTGAAATGCTAAAATGATTTTGGCAGGAGAATATTCTCAAAGGCTGTTTTTATTCAGCAGCAGAAGAGTATCTCAGAACGCAGGCTGCACCTCTGCCCTGTGGGGCTGTTTCTAATTGCACGAGGTAAGCTGCAGAAATCCTTCCCCCAGTCGGATGGGGAGAAAGTGGTAAGAAACCTAAGGAAGATAATCGTTTCTGCCACACTCAGCGCTCACCACTTAAAGGAATTAACTTGTTGGAATGAAATATTTCTATAGATGCAGAAAACTATGCATTAGAATAATGGGGCTAACCCCTTCTTACGCATTGCAATCACTGGGGTTTGTTTCTTCCCTCTCTAATCACAACATGCTATCTTCCTCCTTGCTCACACCTCTATAGGCAAGACTGGCTGCGAATACTTTAGATTATCACCTTCTCATTTTCTGTGTGAAATAATTGCCCAAGGATGGAAACTGACAAACAAGAATGTGGATTTCAGAAAGCAGCCCTTTTGTTATTTAGGATAGCCAAACAAAAATGGAGACAGGTAGATTGTGTGCCATCAATTTCCTCCATCATCACACTTCCTCTTTAGAAAAAAGCCTTGTGCTTTTGCAGACCTGGTTTGATTTGAAACTTGAAAGACAGTTGGGATACTGATGTGTTTAATTAAAAACCTATGTTATACAGCAGCATAAGGGTATGAGTTTCTGGGGGTAAGCCTCATGGCTTTCCCTCTTAGTGCCACCATGTACTGGCTGTGTGACCTTTGGCAAATTATTGAACCTCTCTGTGCTTCAGTGTTTTCCTCTATAAAACGGGACAATGATAATTATGCTTTATAGGATGGTGAGGTTTAAATGCATCAATACATGCCAAGTGCTTAGAACAATGATCAACTCCCTAAATACCAGCTATTCTTGTTCATGCATTGCTGCCTTCCTTCTCTCTTTCAGGAATATTAAACATTGTGCTCCTGCCCACAGGGAGCTTTAACTTAGTGCATGTGCCAGATGTGTAAACAACTCATTATAAGACACACTTAAATAAATGCTGAGTAAGGATAATAGCAACATGGTAATGGTATGGGGTTCCTAAGAGGAGACACGCTTAATTATGGATTGTGGACCGCAACATGGAGGAGGTGGCGTTTAACTGAACCTTACTGGAATAAACGGTCTCTGTAAGCAGAGAACAAAAGAAAGGTGTTCCAGACTGTGGGAAAAGCAAGGACACAGGTGAAGGGAGGAGAGAGTGCACGACATCTTTAGAGAAAGGCAAGAATGCCTGTGACGTGGATGGTAGTTGGAGGCCTCCTCTGTCCTGCAACAACCTAACGTCTTGATTTTTATTTTCAGGTAAAAGAATTGCAGATGATATTGGAGTAATTAAGTGTTCCCCATAATTTTCTTCCTGAAAGAGTTTGAAAAAATTTTTTAGTGATGAGCAAAGTCCTCTAGTTATCAACTACAATTTAGCAGAAACCCCCCACCACCCCTTCCCACACACTTACAATTCTGTCCATACAGGTCATTTATTACACCCGGAGAAATCTTTGTAGTCACCACAAAAGTGGAGCTACCTCTGGGGTATGATGCAGCTGCTATTTAACTGTCACGTAACATGACAATCTAGTGTCCTATTAGAGCTAAAATTTAATTGTGAAGACGGGTACCATATTTAACTGCAATCCTGGGGGGAATTTAGGTTGACAGGCTGTAATTACCCAAACTGGAACCTGGCCAGGACACACCTACTCGTTGCCAAAAGAGCTATGGGGGTTTTAACCACCACAGACCTTGGGAAGCCAGCAGATCTGTAGGGTGGTGAAGCGGCACTTGCAGCCCCACAGCGCCCCCTCACAAAAGTCCGGGCAAGTGCAGGCTGTCCAGGGAGAGGGTCTTTTCTGACCCTGCAAACGTGCAGTTTCACCCCAGATCCCCCCTCTGCCCCCACCTGGCTCCGATCCATCACGGGTTATCAGAAACTTTCCATTTAAGTTTGTGTGGCTGTGGTCTTGCAGTCGGGTTCTTGCTGGGTCTTATGTGTCTGTCCTGTGTGTCTCTCCCCAAGTCCTACTGTTTTTCTCTTATCGTGACAGAAATGCTTGTCTTGATAAAATAATTACCCGCCAGAACACAGTGGTTCTCATCACCAGCTGCCATTTCTACATAGAGATCAATTAGAGGCATCTTTTTGCTGGGGAAGTGGTCAGGCCAACTTACTAAAAATCCCATTAGGATTCTTTCTTCAAAATGCATTGTGTTTAGGGCTTCCAATGCAGTTGTTACTAGAAAAAATAAAAATTAGGTCAAGAAGAGGTGGCAATATGGCTTGCCGATGTCACTGAAGAGTTAAGAAGGAGAAAGTTCTGGGCTGCGAGCAGCAGTGTAAATAAATGTGGTCTTAATTTAAGGTTATGGATTTTTAAAAAGGCTTGCCTTTTGTCTTCAGAAGTCTTTGCATTCATATCAGTTAAAAAATGATTTAGGCAGAAAATAAATGTTGGAGCAAACTCAAATTATTATGTGCATTTTAAATAAACCTGTGTATTCTGCTGCAGACATAGCATATGAATAATAACATTAATAATGATCACGATAATTTGTCAACTGATGATCTTTTCCCTCAGACCTTCCAGGCTGTTGGTTCCTGGCCCTGTTATCTAACTTAGCCAACCTGTTCTTCATGAGGGGAGCTGATGATAATAGCCCTCACTTCCTCTGCAGGGTGAAAAGGTAGAAAAGCCCAAGGTTATATTCCCAGATTGCTCTAATTAGCTGTGTGACCTTGGGCAGGTTGCTTCACTTCTCTGGCCAGCTATTAAAGAATGGAATGGTTTCTAAAGGGAATCAGCAGAAACATAATGTGCAAAATCAAAACCAATACAGTAACATCATCTGGGAAGATTCCTCCCCCCCCGTCGGTTTTAGGATACAAGTGGTAAAAAAAGAAGCAGAATCAAAAAGCAATTATTGGTCAGGGCACAGAAGGAAGTTAGATTAAGACTAATTTTTACAAACAGGTGGGATGACTTTCTGCTCAGTTTCTAAGGATATATGCACATTCATACACACATAGGTATACTTTGGTCAGTGGGAAATCTGCTTAAAATGTTCACTTTTTTTCTTCCCTGAAAAAAGATGTTCAGTGTTCTACAAAGGCAACAGCAACAAACATGACATCAAAATATTATTATCTATTTAATTCTTCTAATAGCATAATACTGTCTAAATACTGCCAGCATAACAATAATATACTAGGTTGAGAGATCAAAAAGAGTTTCATACTGGAAATTTCACATGATTCAAACTAATGATGTGTACATAGTATATACGTAAGAGATATATATATATATATTTTGATGTATAATAATAATACAGTCCAGAAAACTATAATTCTTCTATGTTTTTATTTCTCTAGCAAATCTCAGGAAGGAATTGGTAAACTCTTCATATTCCAGTTCTAATCGTTAGCATGAGATGACGTAATACTTATTAACAGAAGACACTTTGGAATCTCAGGTCACATTTCTAAACATGGATCAGGCCCTGATTTGGTCCTATAAAAATATAACCAGAAGTTGGCATGTGGGAACATCACTTAGAGGCACTGATGGGGTTGTTGGCTCTCACCAAAGGGCGAGGGTGCCCTGAGCACTTGGTGAGGTTGATCCCCGTGGAGATTAGCTCAGTGAGACCTCTCTGCACAGCTTCACTCAGATATTTGAGATTGTAATATATGTCCCTGGGGAGAGATCCTTTTTTCATTAAGAATCACTAGAGTTAATTGGCAATTGTTTTTATTAGCAATTAAAAAATAAAAATACCAGTATTATACTAAATAATGATTTCAGGGGTGGCTAATGTGATAGATAGAATGTTCCAGGATATTTTCAAAAGAAAAAGACAGGGCTGCTAGGGGTAGGGAAGCCGTCATGAATAAAGTGGGTAGATTCCAAAATGAGTGACAAAATAATGACTCCAGATAAGAACAATCAAATTTCCCAGTGATTGAATTTTTTACTTCGTTATTTTTATTTCTGAATTTGTTTGTTGCTTCTTCCACCCCTATAAAACAGCCAGAATAACTAGACAAAGTGTTCCCTAAAACATCTTTTTCAATGGCAATGACTATAAGTTTTCGTTGTAAAAACATCAGTAAATTATGAAAAAGTATAAAAGAAGAAAATAAAAAATCACTTATAATCTCATCATTCAAAAGATATCATTGCAGAGTACTTTTACACAGGTTTTCACATGTGTGCATATGCATGCACACACATACACACACTCACTTTTAAATGCTCAAAAATCAAATCTTTTTATACCCCCATTTCCAACTTTCTTTTTTTAATTAGTGGCAACTACATGTCATGGAGATTTTTCCATATCAATAAAGCTATACAGCTTTTTAAAGTGACTACATACTATTCCACTGTATGCCTCACCAATCGGCTATCTGTGAACATTTAGATTGCTTCCACTTTTGTCACGGTAAACATCACTGGGATGACCAATCTTGTCATACACATCTTTGTGTACTTGTTTGATTATTCCTAAAGGTAGAATCTGTGAGTCAGAGGGCAAGGCTTTTGTCACGCATTGTCAAAGCATTCTTCAGAAAGGCTGTACCTACTTATAATCCTATTAATGGCAAATGGAAACGCCTATTTCCTCTCACTTTGCCTGGATATGATCAATATGTTTCATCTTTGCCAATCTGATAAACAAAAGGGAATCTATGGTGCTGTTTTATTCAGCATCTCTTTGATTACCAGTGAGACTGAACCTCTTTAGTCCTCACATAGAGTTGATTTGTGTTTCTTCTTTTGTGTAGTGCCTACTCATGCTTTTTGCCTTTATTGATTGTAAGGGCACTTTACATATTAATAATACTCTTCTTTCAACTGTCATGTATGTAAAAAATATTTTCCCCAGATTTTCACTTGTCTTTTAATTGTTTCTGGCTATTTTCAATTTCAAAGATTTCCTTTTTTTTTTTTTTTTTTTTTTTTGAGATGGAGTTTTGCTCTTTTTGCCCAGGCTGGAGTGCAATGGTGCGATCTCACCTTACTGCAACCTCTGCCTCCCAGGTTCATGTGATTCTCCTGCTTCAGCCTCCTGAGTAGCTGGGACTACAGGCGCATGCCACCACGCCCAGCTAATTTTTTTGAATTTTTAGTAGAGACAGGGTTTCACCACATTGGCCAGGCCAGTCTCAAACTCCTGACCTCAGGTGGTCCACCCACCTCAGCCTCCCAACGTGTTGAGATTACAGGCGTGAACCACTGTGCCTGGCCCAAACTTTTATATTTTTATGTATTAAAGCAGTTAACCTTTTCCTTAGGGTTTTAGTCTTCAGGGTCACTGTAGAAACTATAGCATATTCATCTGCATTTTGTTTTTCCTACCAAATTGAGGTATAATACAATTACATCTTTTTTTTCCCCTATGAAAAATCATTTTTCATTACTTTCCAGAGGTTCTGAAGTGAAGGTATAAGGGGCCTGGGAAGCCAAAGCAGAGGAAGCATGACTATTAATAACACTTGACATTTCTATTTTCAGTATGCTATAGGATCACTAATTAATGCCCCTCCTTAGCTTAGCCCCAGGGGTCACCCTGACTGACATTCATTCACCCTACATGACACTGAGACCTGGGAGTGGGGAGGCTGTGGCATTCCATCTGATGGGCACTACTTTATCTGGCCAGGACTTAAAGCCAAGTTCCTGCTTCCCCATCTGTGCTGAAATCAAGGTGATACAATTCCTTCACGTGGGCTGGCAGATTTCCAGGATGCAATGAGACCATCATTGGAATGAGTTCTCTGGGTGAAAGATCACTGCTGTTCCTTCTCCCCTCCCCGGGAAAGGAAATTCATATGCCAAACAGGATGGTTAGCAACCTGATGCTACTTCTGAATTCACTGTTAATTTTTGACAATCTGATGACTACTACAAGTGTTAAGGAGGGCAAAGGAAAAAGGAGGAAATGACTGGAAAGAAAATGTCTTCAAACTTGGTGAATGGGGTGCTCTAGAAGGTGACCTAAAGGCCACCTCACATGAAACTCATTCATACCACAAAGACTGATTGGGCTTCCCTTGTGTGCCAGGCACTGGGCTAGGAGCTGGGGAAACAATGAGGATTTGCAGCCACAATAAAGTCTGATAGAGACTGTTATGGGAGTGGTACAGAGGAAAAGGTTCCTAGAGGGGATGGCCTCACTGCTGACATTCAATGGATGATAGGAGTCCACAAGGGAAGGAAAAATCTGTGGTGCTGTGGTGGTGTGAGATCTGGAGACAATGCAAAATGTTTAAAAACAATGGATAGAGTAAGAATGAAGCCAGGAGAGCCAGGGTCAGAAAATTATAAGGTCTACAGCAGTGTTTCTTACACTATTTATGGAGAAGGATCAGAGATTTTTCCCCCCAATGTGTAGCAGATTAATACTTATGGAATCAAATGCAATAAAAATGAATTAACAAAAAGTCCAACAAGACATTCAAAATACAAGCCTCATTTTTCATAGTAGATTTAGCAAACAAAAATTACTTGGTCAAATTACTACAAAAGTTTCTATTATTTTCAGTTTCTGTACTCCTCCTCCTGCAGACCAGCAACTGTTGGCCTACTGGTCTCAGTCCACAAACCACGCACATTTTTTGAGTAGCACTGAGCTAGAACACTAAAGGGAAGGACATGGGGTCTGCAGTGTCAAATACTGCCAAGATGTCCAGTAAAATGAGGTCTGGTAAGTATCTTTTGAATGGAGCAACAAATAGGCGTTGTAAAAAGCAATTTCAATGAAGTGGTTGAGACAGAAGCCAGACCCAGTGAGTCAAGGAGTTCCTGAGTGTTCACAGCAACTAAAAAATACGTGGAAGCAAAGATAAACTAAACCATGAAACACTTACATTTTCTATTGATAAATATCATCCTTGTTTATACAAAATAGTTAACAAAAAAAAATCTATGTTGTGACATGGAATAAAGACAGTAAATGGATACATTGTATAGTATAGTAGAAAATATCTCAGTCTTAAGTCCAGAAGCCTGTGTTGTCAAGTAGAGTCAATTATTAGTATAAGCCGTGTGACCTTGGACAAGTCATGCATCCACTCTGATTCTCAGTTTCCTTCTCTGCCAAATGAGAGGATTGTGCAAGATCTGTCCTTATGTTTGTTTCTGACTTTTGCATTCTATGATTTTAATTTTGAATAGTCACTGCAAATATTAATGCTCCTCAAAATGACCCAACATATTTGGAGTCCTTGAGTTCTATTGAATCTAGCTGTGCACCTTCAAGAGCTCACCTGCTGCCTGCAGACGGGTGCCAGCAAAAACCTTCTCACTTGGGAACAGCTGGTAAGATAAACCTGCCCAGAACCTCCTCCCTCCACCCCCATCAAAGATTTAGGAACCATAAACCCTATAATTAAAATTATAGGTTCCATCTGAAACAGGAATGGAAGCCAAACTGGAACTCAGAAGAATCAGGAAAGCTGAGAATTCAGCTTCAGAACCACGAAGTGGCTTCTGAACTCCCCAGATGTCTAACACTTGATTAGACTGGCTTGCAGGAAAGTCACGTTCTGCTGACCTAGGGGAAAGAACATAGAAAGCATGGGTCCTGTGACATCCTTCTGGAAGCCAGATGATCCATGGGAGGCTGCCACTGGCCTCTGGAGTTAGACAAAGCCAAGTTCAAAGCCAAGTTCTGTCTTGGAAACTTGTCAATCCCAGATTTCTTATGCTAAGACCCTAACATTCATGGCAATGGTATAGAGCTCACTGCAGAGCTGGGCTGGAAAGGAAGGGAAGAATGTGAAGGTGTCGAGCTGTTCTGGGCTTTGAAAAAGGTAAAAGAAAAGGGAGTAGGGGAGAAGATGGGGAGCAAAGTCATAGTATTGGTGCAAGCTGGGGAAGGAACAAGCACGCTGCAGCGGGCTGAATTTTTTTCCTACCAGAACCCCTCTGAAGTGTCAGGGATGCTGGCTGGATTCTTGGTCCCCACCCTTGTTCTTTCTATAGCTAAGAAATTGGCTTGTCTTCTTCTCTTTACAGTCCCTGATATCACAGCTTCCAAATTCACCAAATCATGAAGTGTCATTGCAGGTCTTGCTCACATCCATTATATGTTATCTCTGAACATTACTCCTAGCTTCATAGACCTTACTATGACTGTCCCTTGCTTTCTTTCCTGGGCAGAGTTGTCAGAGGCACCGTGTGGTTACACACACACACATACACACACAGACACACACACACGCACGCACTTTATTTAGTCAGAGCAGAAGAAAGCCTTTTAGTTCATCCAGGTAAACAATGAATTGCCCGTGTGCTCTCTAGAGATGGGATCCCTGATAATCAGTAGGGTTGAAAGCAGGGGCTATTTTCCGTGGGTCTGCTTATAGCCTCTCATCGCTCTCTGCCTATTAGCGAAACTGGAACAAGCCATTTGGGTGGTTGCGACCAGATCTGGCTAAAGGAGTGCCCAGCTGTTGCTCTTTCCTCTCCCTGGTTTTCAGTCCCCGCGATGTGGACTCATTATGGCTGTGAGCGTTGCTGATGACATTAATGCACTGTGCTGCTTCTCCATCGTATGTGCCATCTGCTCCCATCAGCCCTGTGGGGTAAGTGGTAGGTAATTGTTTCCCATCGGTAGTCCATTTTCTCAGATAAAGGATGCGAGATTCAAAAATAAACATCCACTCTGAGTCATTGCAACAAGGCCAGTGTGCATCTGGGGGCAGCCACCCCATCTACCGCAAGTAGTGGGTGAGGCTGCTTTCCCCGTAATTCAAGTCGAAGGGCAATTTGATTCATTAACAGTGACTCTGGGGGAGGAGGAGGTTCAGGGAGACAGCAGAGACAAAAAAAAATCCTGAGGGTTCTTATAAACCAGCAGGGTCAATGCAAAAGAGAAAGGGAGAGATGGAGACAGAAATTGGTGATTCATCAGCACTAGCTGATTTAGCAGCAGTAGGCTTGGTAGTGGATGGGAATGAAAGATAAGAGCCCATGTCATTTCAGCTGTGGGAAATGAGCTTGGGCTCCACAACCTCAGCTTCTTTGTTAGCTATGGCCATGGCTGACTCACCAAAGACCACAGGTTCCAGACCAGAATTGAAAATTCCTCATATGGGCAAGTGTGGGCAGGGCTCAGAAGGTGGGCGAGCAGATAGGGCAGGATGGGGCAATGCCAAAGAGGAACCAAAAGCCCAGCTCACAGAAATTATCATGGGGGAGAAACATGATTTATTTACATGTTCCCAGACTCCCAAGATGACCGATAGCGCTTCCAGATTTGGCCTGCAGGCCTGACAGCTCTGTACCTGCTTGAGCACTCTTATATATAAACACATACCTCCCATTTGGATAGTTCCCTCTTTAAATGCAGACTCCCAAGATGACCAAAAGCCCAGCTCACAGAAATTATCATGGGGGAGAAACATGATTTATTTACATGTTCCAGACTCCCAAGATGACCAATAGGAAATTGCATCTTACAGTTCACTTTTAACCTGTTTTCTCTTAAGAATTGCCATGGCATCCTCAGTTTGACCTTCACCTCCCCTCAAAGCTCATTTCCACGTACATCAGTCATAATGAAATAAATATTTACTGCACTCCTGCTGGATGCCAGGCGCTGTGCTCACTGGGGAGTTACTATGGGCTTATGGAGCTGGACAGGCCCAGATTTGCCATTTGCTAGTCCTTTTTTGTGCAAAGCTGTAAGTGCTCTTAAGTCATATTTCTTCATCTCTACAATGAGATAATTGCATTAGCTTCGTAAGATTATCATGAGAATCAGCTGAGAGAATGTGTGTTGAGCTCAGACCAGAGGCATAAAGGCCCTCCATAAACATGGCGTCTGGAATGACGAGTTTCCCTTCACTTTCCCTTCCCTTTTCCCCACATATCCTTTCATGCATGGGATCCTCTTATGGCTCCTCTACCAGCCCTGACCTGTGGCCCACATGTGCTGGCTCAGGCTCTGATTTCATATCTCTTGTCCCCACTTGTGGAACTGCCCTATTCCTCCCTACATGGGCAGGGTGGGGACAGGGCCCCTCCCAGGCAGCTGAGCTGGTCTGTGGTCTGGCGCTCCAGCTGCTTTCCTGCCAACGCAGGGCTGTTTGAGTCATGAGAAGGAGATTCCCCAACACCAGGCTTGTTCCAATCACAGCCAGGCCCACTAATTGATTCATGTTATTTTATTTTCTGTACTGGTGGTTAGGGCCTCAAGCAATTTTATGCAAATTTATGAACCTTATGCAAATGAGGGCATCCCTAGACTAATTGCACACAAATGGAAGCTTTGTGGGCACCTCCCCCATTCAAGTGTACCCTGATTTCTTCTCATCCCTTAAATGATTCCCAAACTCCCCCATCCCCAAATGTCCCTGGGATCAGCAGCCTCCTCTCCTCCCTGCCTCCCCTCCTTTCTGCCTCCCCACCCCATAGGCTTCTCAGTGGCTGTTTGGGGATGTTTGAGGGACAGTGTCGCCTTGTTTGCAAGAGCTGGTGGCTGCCTCCTGTCCCAGGAAACCATAGCCTGGGGGAAAAGCCCCCTAGCTTATTTTAAAATTCATTTGAATCCCACTCAGCTCCCTCTTCCAATCCTCCAGGGATTTGAGACCAGCCCAGAGCAGACTGGGACCTGCCAGAGGCTTACATAGCTGGCCCCTCTAGGTTGGGGCAAGGCTGTGTGTGGCCCTTCCATTTCCAGGGGATTCACTTCTCAATCTTAGGACCATCCTTGGTCTCAGCTCACTGACAACTAATTCTCAGGAAGGTGCTGTCTTAGGTGGGGCTCCCTCGGGACAGAGCCCAAGACAGGAATTGAGCAGGAGGCTCCGGAGTGTGAGAGCACCACACAGTTAACCATCTGGAGGAAAGGTGGTGAGTTTTTGTATTTCCCCTTCCCCTTTGGCGAGGGACCAGCAGCGTCTCCTAGAGGCATACTTGCTTGTTTAACTTAATTTAACATCAACATTCCTGTAAAGCAGACATTTACATGATTTCCCTTTTATAAATGTGGTACCTAATGCTCAGGACAGGTTGCTACCTGCTTCCACAGTGCACTTTCTCAATGAGACAAAAGAGACAGACTGGGGCTTTGAACCTGGACCCACTGGCTCTCCTGCTGGCTGCCTGTCCAGCCTGCCAGTGGGCCAGTACTTTTGTCTCCAGCCACTCTCACATCCAGGAACAGGATGTGTTGCTTCAAAACTGTTTTATACACTTAGCTTTTCTCTGTGGTCTCCCTTCCCCTATTCTCTTTTTTATATGGATTCTTTTTAACGAAGTTCCTCATAGAAATGTGTATGTGTGTGTGTGTGTGTGTGTCCGCGTGCACATGCTGAGTGTGGCATTGGAGTCTAAGAGGACAAGAAGCAGAACCAAAGCTATTCTGTCCCCTCTTCCTTTTTTTTTTTCTGTTCCCTTTCCTTTCGAACCCTTGGGTCCCATTTCCCCTCCTCCTCCTCCTCTCTCTCAGAGCCTTCCCTTTTCCCTTCCTTTTCTCCTTGGCCCCTTTCTGCGAACTTCCTTTTCCTTCCCCGTCTCCTTTTCCTCTCACTCCCCTTCAATTTCACCTCGCATCCTCCCTTCCTCCTCATCCCCTTTCTCTTTCCTCCCTCTCCTTCCCACCCACTCCTTCCCATCCCTCTCATCTTCTCCCCTTCCTTTCCTCATCTCTCTTTCTTGCTTTCCTCTGCTTTCCCATACTTTCTGCCCTATCTAACTTCATTTTTCTCTCTTCTCTTTCTCCCTCCTGCTCCCTCCATTTCCACCCCCATAGCCTTCCTTCCTTCTTCTCTCCTTCATCCTCCTGCTCCCTTCCTTCTTTTCTGCCCCTTTCCTCCCCTCACCATCCACCCCTGCCTTAGAGGACTGCCACCTTCGCCCCAGTCCCCGCCCGCAGAGGAGTCAAGGTCTGTCCTGAGCAGCTCAGGGCAGATTCTCCTGTGGCGCGAGGAAGGCGGCTTGTCCTCCCCTCTCCGGGCGCTGGGTGTTTCCAGACAGCAGTACCCGCCCTCCTGCGCCAGCTGGGGCGGGAAGGGAGGCTGGGTGGGGGCGGGCTGGCGGCCTTAAGTGCGGGGAACCGTAGGTGGCGCGCCGGGGCCGCGGGGACTTCCAGGGGTCCCGGCAGAGCTGGAGACGGTACCGGGAGCCGCCTCGGTGAGGCAGTCTAGCTCTCTGGCCTCGCTCGCCAGGGTAAGGTGAAGAGTGAGTGGGAGAGTAGAGTGGCTGGGGGTGGGAGAATCACTTTATCTTGATTCGTGGGAACAGCCGTGGAGCCAGGCAGCGCGGGCCATGGTGTGGTTAAAGGAGGAATGCTTTGCAGATCCGCGCGTCTGCCAAAAGAGAAAAGGAAGCTGCAATGCCGGGCGCTGGGCGCATCAGCCCCACACTCGCCGCCCTTTGAAGGGGCAGCAAGGCCTGGGGACTTGGCTCTCTTAGATTCTCTTTATTGCCGCAGGCCCCGTGTTCCCCCTTGAGTATTTCCCCTCCATCACGCCGCCCTTGGTCTAAAGGAAGCCACTAGCCCTGTACCCCTTCGCAGCTTCCCCTTCGCCCACCATCCTGGATTCTGTTCATTACTAGGCTCTGGCTTTCCTTCCTGACTCCCTCACTCCCTTGGAAACCCTCTCCCCTCTTTTGAATTTTATTCCCTGTTTCCACGGTTGAAACTTGTCTACTCAGACAGATTCCACTATTATCTCTAATGAAAGAATACAACTCTGGAGCTCTCACAGTTTAAAAATTGCCTTCACATGAATTTGCTCATGTTATTTGTACGGATATTCACTCCAGGAGGCAAAGCAGCCATTAGCCCCATTTTACATATTAGAAAAATGAGGCCAGGTTGGGTGAGTTTTTGTATTTCCCCTTCCCCTTTGACAGGCAATGACTTCCAGTAGCCCCAGGACTGCCACGTAGGATGTTGAGGTTGTGTACGCTACAAGAGTTGTACATTTAAAGAGGAAACTAACCAAATGGGAGGTATGTGCTTATATATGAGAGTGCTCAGGCAGATACAGAGCTGTCAGCCTCCAGGCCAAATCTGGAAGCAGTGATGGAGATGTTCCATCCCTTCCTGCAGAAATACACAAAATTTTCACACACTCATGAGAACATGCATAAGACACAGACAGGGACTTGAGAAACACACACACATGTCTGCCTGCCTTCTTGCATGATTGAGCTTCCTCACTCTTGGTCTTGTGCCTTTCTCATGAGAATGGGCTAAGGAAGCCTCCTGGAGAATGATATATGTGAGGCAGAGCTGAGTTGGCTCAGTTGCTGCAGTTGAAGCTTTCAGACATATGAGAGTTCAGCCCAGATCACCAAAGCTTCCTAGTTGACACACAGCTCAACACAGGCACACAAAGTGAGCTGCGCCCAGCCAAGTCCAACTCAGATCAGTAGAAACACATAGCCAACGAAAAGATTCATTACAAAAAAAGTTATTGTTTTAAGCCACCTTGTTTTAGAATGTTTCTTGCACAGTAATATCTGACTGATGCAGATAGAAAGATAACCTTTTACTAGAAGCAGCAGAAGGGTTGGAAGTCTCACTTCAAACGGCAGCTCAACAGAGTAGAGACAGAAAGAGAATGAAGATTCACAGTGTATGCCTTGCTTGGTTCTTCCTAGCTTGCAGAGTGCCTTCACAAGCATTCCTGTTTGATTCTTTTTTTTTTTCTGATTCTTAAAGAATCCCTGGAAGTGGGGTAGGCAGCTGTTTTATCCGCATTTGTCAGATGAGAAAACTGAGTCTCGGACAAGTTGCATGACTTGCCTGGGGGGTCAGTAGCTAGTAAGGGATGGAGCCAAGACTGCAACCAGGCTGTTTGGCTCCAGCCCTGTGCTCTTGGCACTGCCCTGTGCTAGAAACAGGGTTTGTGGAAACAGGAGCTCAAGGGAGAGCTGCTGATGCTTGTGGCCAGGAAGCAGAGGGACAGATGGGAAAGCTCCTTATTGAGTGTGTACCTAGAGTGGAGAGGAGGATGGAGGGCAAGCCTGGACTGAGGGCTTGGATCTCCTGCTGAAACAAGAAGAGGAGAACAGGGACTCTGCTGGAAAGAGAGAGCTAGATCTATAGACTCCCTAGGACTTATTTCTTACTTTGGACCAAGCCTCCTGTGAGGCTTCAATTGACCACCAGGCCACAGTTGATCCACTTGCCTCCTGAGTACTTTTCCCCGTTCAAGACAACTGGCTAAGGAATATAAGGAATATAATTGCAATCACTGTAATCGATATTGCAATAGCACTTACCATGTGTCTGATATTGTGCTAGGTTTCTCCATTTTACAGATGAGGAGACTGAGGTACAATGAACTTAACTCACACAGCTGGCAAATTGTAGTGCCAGAATTCCAATGCAGGGGGTCTGGATTCAGAATCGGGGCCCTTAACCAATACACTGATGGCCTCTTCATGCTTAGTGTTTTACTATTTAGGATGCCCCAAGAGGCTCAGAAAATGGGTGAGAAGATTATCTGACACCAGTTTTTCAAGACAGAGGTCATGGCGGGAACTCCATTTCGCTGGGGGAAGGCAGCCACAAAGATGGGAGTTTCTCACTAACTTTGCCCTGCATTGGCGGGCTGTGCGGCTGGGGGGTTTTAGTGTGTCTGGTCCTGCCTGGTGGTTCTAGCCACACCCCAAACCACCAGAAACCTATTTTCCCAGGAGCAGGAAGAAAAATTTGCATTTCTTCTTTCCCTAGCACTTGTCCTGGGAGCCACCCGACACACAGACACCTCTGTATTAATCTTATACACTGCCCTCCCCACCTCTTCCCTCCCTGTGAGTGGCAGTGTAACCTACAACCACTGCTGCCCTTTGCACTATGGCCCTGGGACAGAACAATTGGAAAGAGTCAGGAGGGGTTTGGCTTTACTGCAAGGGAAAGAAGCACATCACCAGTATGTCCTTCATGGTCCCCTACGAATGAGGCTAAGAACTGACACCTTTCAAGATCCCTTCTAGTTCAGGCACCAGTGACAATAGCAGCCATTTGCTGTGGACTTATTCCATGCCAGACTCTTGACAAACAGTATTTCTCATTCTCCCAGCACCACTGAAAGACAAGTATCCTTATCCTCACTTTAGAGATAGGAAAGCTAAAACGTAGAGAAGTTAAGTGATCTTGTGGTCTAAGGTCACACAGGAGACCAGCTGGACCCACAAACTTCTACCTTCCCCACATTTTCCTGCTGGGTCCCAAGCGAAAATTTGATGTCTGCCCTCTTACCACCTTCCACTCCATCCCTGTCCCCAACCTTCAGCAGAGGCACTGTGTCTCCCAAAGCCCTCCTCACTGCTCCTCTCCACCTTCTTTTGCTCCTTCTCCTTCCTTGCTTTTTCAAAATCTCCAGCTCCACTTCCACCTGCCACTGGCCCAGCAAAAGACCAAACATGAAGGTGGAGCAGTTGGGATGTGGAGGGAACCGTCCCTTTCCCCAACCTTCTCTCCAGGTCCTGACTCAATTAGTATTAGCTATCTCTATGGTAACAGAAGCAAAATCTAAGAGCTGAGGACACAGCCAGAACTTGTGTGGGAGTGTGCATGGGAGTAAGCATGCATGTGGGAGCAAGTGTGCCTATGCAAGTATGTGTGCAAGTAAGCAGGAATGAGTGTGCCTGTGGGAGCATGTGTCTTGGTGTGGTGTGTGCCTGCACACTCAGCAATATCTATGACAAGAGACAGGGGAAACATTGGTAGGTTAGGAAAGGGGTCTTCCTGAAGGCTAAAGCCATCAAGCTTGGTGGCTAAGATGCATGCCTGCCCCAGCTTCAGGGGCCCATCTGTCTTCCACTTGCTCTATCAGAACTGAGAAGCGAGGCTCTGGATCACCTTCATATTGGAGGAGTATTTTGCCCACGAGTGTCAAAAGATGGCTGGGCTGAAAAGGAAGGCAGGGATGACCGGGAGGACTGCTGGAGGTAGAAGCCTACTGCTGGCAGTTCTGGGTACCAGGATGGAGGTTAGATCATTTTGATTCAGGAATCATGAGGAATGGCAGACTTTCCCACTCTACCTCAGGGAGGGCCTCCATCACCTTCTGGATGTTTGGAGAAAGAAGGGCACCGGGGTGGAGGGGATAGTGGTGGGTAGGGGTTGATAAGAGGACATGAAGTGGCAGCTCTAACTGAAGGCTTTGGCTCCGACTTCCCAGCTGGTTGCTTCAGCATAAAATTGAGAAAGGTGAGGCAGAATAGCCAGTTGTCACATCCTAGAAGGACCCAGATTGCGTAAGTGCTGGTTCCCAAAGGCCTTGGGAAACCTCTTTGTGTGGTCTAGCCCCTACTCCCATCCCATCCCACCCTATCCCCTGATCCCTACTGACCAGGCTGGACCAGGCCTTCAATCCTGCTTGGGCCTGAGCCATAGGCAGCATTCTCATTATGAGGGCTGCCTTCTGCAATGCAGGGGCAAGGCTCCTCCTCCTGCTGGAGTGCTGAGAAATGAGGTCCAGGACACATCAATCTCTTTCACGGCATAGTTCTGTGTTAAGAACAGGCAGCTTCTGATAGGTAACCCGCCAGCAATGGGCGAAACAACTCTCTCTGATGCAAAGGCTTGGGTATTGCAGACATATGCTTCCCAAAGACGTAGACTGAGGCGTGCATTTCTATCACTTCAACTTTGCTTTGCTTCGGCACAAACACTGGAGTTATTAGGGGAACTACAATCTGACGACTGAGTGGCCTCTGCATGTCCCTTTATCAGGAAGAGAGGAAAGTAGGGGGACATCTGTATCGGAGATTTCTGCTCACTCGCTGAGAGAGTGTTTCTGGAGCTTTCTATGGCTGGGCCCTGTGGAATCTCTGTAAGCCAGGAGTGTTTCCTGGGGCTTTGTCCCACCCACCTCTGACCTGCAGGGGCGTGCTTTACTAGAAAAAAAGCTTTTGCTTCTGCTGCCGCTGTTGCTGCTCAGCTTTCTTTCAGGTAGCACCTCCTCAATCCCCATTTCCTGGAAGGAGGAGAGTGGAGTACCACATGAAAATGCTCTCTGTGTCTCCCTCTCTCATCCCAGACAGGGCAGTGTTCCTCCAGGAAGGCTGAGTCAGCCTCCCCAAGGGTCTGCCTCCTTTAGGCCCCTTCTGACTCCAGATTCTGAGAGGAATTAGAATGAAATTCAAATGAGATTGAGGTAATCAAGGGTGGAGGAGGCTGCTTCTTGTCCCTCCTTCCACTGGAGGGGCTTCAGAGCCTAACTGGAACACCCGTGTGTCCATGAGGTCCTTCAGGAGGCTTCTGGTATGGGCTCACTTGTACTTTGCACACCAGCATCCCTTCAGCATGAACCTCAGGCTCGTTCCAGCCACTGTATTGGGAATTGACCTCAGCACACGGGGAAAAGAGGGAAGCGTTTCTTTATCATTGGCTTTTCTGGCAGAGCATGCTGTTTTAGCTTTGGCTGCATCTTTTATGTTGCCACCTGAGGCATTTAGCTCGTCTCTGGGCTCTTCTAAACTGACAGAATGCAGACCGGTTACTCAGAAGCATCGGCACAGAAACTACAGAATCTCACTGGTGTGACTACAGGCCTTGTGCCTTCTGACCCCCGGTTGGCCACACTTCCTGTGTGCCAGGCCAGGCCGGGCAGCCAGCTGAATGCTTACCTGCTTGCAGAACTCTGGCCTCCCGTCTGCAGGATTTAGCAAGGCGCCATTTCCATATTCTCTGGCAATAACTAATTAGTGATTATAAAGCTCTTTGAAATATGAAGTGCTGCATGATAATATCTGTAATGAGCCTGATTCTTTCCCTCTTGCAAGAGGGGGGAGTAGGTTGCACACCCGTTAAGGGGAGTTGGGTGGTAAGGCTGCTTCCCTTTCCTGACCTGCCTCAGAGTCCTGGACCTGAGCAAGCGACCCTGGCGAGGAGACTTGAGCCCTGGTGACTGGCCTGGGAAAGCAGCCCATTGGCAAAAGAGCACTTTGACGCCTGGAATCCTCTAATCTTCTATCCCCCTCTCCATCAGCTGCTTACCAGCTGCTGACTTATCCTCCCCTGGGTGGGGGATGTGGGGGATGAGGATGATGGATGGAAAGAGCAGAAGAGAAAGGTGGAGTTAGGGTAAGGAGGACCAGTTGGGCTTGTGGTATCCTTAATGTGATTTAGAATTTCATATTAATATATCACCTAGGAAAAAAATTAATGAGAAACGTGAAGAAAATAGGATAATGAATATGATAATATATGGGGAGTGCTTTGGGCTTCTTGGAACAAAGGTGCAAGGAATTATTGCTGTGATTTTCTCACGGTGCATATATATTTTTATTAAACTCTAAAAAAAAAAGCCAGTAGATTCGCTTCTTTGCAAGGTATTAACGCCCCGCAGAGGAGTCGTTCTTCAATTAGTTCCCTGAGCCTCGGCCCACCTCTTGGCTGTTTTCTCATGGCTCTTCTGGAGACTTCCAGCTTAAGGGACCCCAAGAGTAGATTAGAATGCTTGGTGGCTTTGCCCATTGTGTCTGGCACACATGTGCCTGAAGAGATGGCTTCCTGAGCAAGTAGGGCTCAGGAGAAGGGCAGGGGGCAGGGAGGAGTGAATACAAAACAGTTGGGTGAAAACTTGGGATAGCCAGAGGATAAGAGCAACTTACTCGTCTCCAGACTACTGACCTCTCTCTTCTACCTAAGTATCCACTCAGGCCAGACTTTTTTTTTTAATTAAACATAATTAAATATACATTCTCAGTTGAAAGGGAATTTCATATGACCATCTTGCTGAGGGACCACAGAGATTGGAACTGAGAGAAGGATGGCAATCTCAGTCTATTTGTCACTTCCCTATACCAGTGGCTTTCACAGTGAACTCCTGAAAAGCAGCATCAACATCACCAGGATGGTGTTAGAAATCCACATGGCCAGACCTACCCTAGACCCACTGAATCAGAAACTCTGAATGTGAGACTGGGCAAGTGTTTTAAGTTGGAGAACCCCTGTGCTGGAATGAACACTCCACAGGAAGCTACAGACGGCCCTGTTCCAGGAAAAAAAAGGGCAGGAGGTGCCCTTGGTAAAAATGCATGTACTCTGTGCAAAGCTAAATGGATGAGTGGAAGGTTGGTCTGGGATACTGAATGGCACAGGTTGGGTTTCCAGGGAAGCAGACTTTGAATTAGCATTGAGCATGTGGGAAGTTTATCAGGGAATGCCCTTGGAATCAGTACCTATGGAAGGGAAGGGAGGGAACAAAAGTGGGCAGGATGAGAAGTTGAGCCCTCGGGACTGTGTTAAGGAGTTTGGATTTTATGCATAGTGGAATGGAAAACCACGAAAGGTTTAAGAAGGGGAAAGACAACGATCTCTCTGGCCATTGTGTGGAAAGTGAACTGTAAGGGCAGGAGTGAGAGCAGTTAGGGACTATGGCTACATCCTGGCAAGAGAATATGGTGGCTGGGACCAGCTGGTGTCATGGAGGTAGAGAGCGATGAACAGGTTCCAGACAGACTCTAGATGGAGAGCTTACAGGACTTGGTAGTGGTTTGGAAGTGAGAGGTGAAGGATAGAAAGTTGTCAACTTCATGTCCTAGGTTTCTGGTTTGAGCAGCTGCGTAGGGGAGCGGGGGCACCATTCCAGAAAGTGGTCAGGTGATGCTAAGGAAGGAGCAGAGAGGAGTGTTGCTCAGTAAGGCTTACTTCTCCCATCCTCCTGGCTAAATGACTGTGGAACTGAATCAAGGAGGTTTTCAGTCATCTCAGGGGTTGTGTAATACAGACAGCAAAGAAGTGGGATAGCTAACAGGAAGGACCTCACTCATGCACAGTGAGAAGAAAAACAAGGAGGAAGAGAAGAAGGAAGAAAAGCAGAATCAACAACAGCTGATTCTGTACTTACCACAGACCGTGTTTTATTCCAAGCACATTATATATATATATTATCTTATTTATTCCTGACAGCTATTCTATGAAGCATATAAAATTACTATTCTCATTTTACATGCAAGGAAATGGAGGACCAGCAAGGTTATGTAACTTGGCCAAGGTCACCTATCTAGAAAGTGATGGAGCCAGGCTTTGAACCAAGCAATGCAATTCTGGCGACTAAGCTTGAACACACTATACCTTGCTGCCCTTCATAAAACTAGCTGATTCTGGACAGGCATCTACATGGGCCCTGTGAGCAGTTTCACACCATCGTCTCTATCTCTTCCACACCCTCATTTCATCAATGGGGAACCTCAAGGCTGAGAGGTTTAATAACTCACCCAAGGTCAGTCAGCTAGAAAAGAGCTAAACCAGCATTCAGACCCAAGTCTGTCTGGTTTCAAAGGCCCTGATGTCATCACCACACTGGACCTTTCCCCAGAGGCATTCAGATTATCTTCAAGAGTGGAGATACAAAATGTTTCCTATGGCAAGCTTTTCTGCCTGTAACAGAGACACACCAGATCTCCCCCCCACCACCCCAATATTGCCTGAACCTCTCGCAGAATCTTCTTGGAACTCAAGTCTTCATCCCTCAACCGTAGATCCATCCTTGATGCATTTACCCAACCAGTCAGAAGCCAGCATTTCTTGAGACTCAGCCATGTGCTTAGTCCCTCTTGATAGTCTATGGTACACTCAAAATGCATAAATATACCAGCATGGGCAACATGGAAAAACCCTATCTTTACTGAAAAAAAAAATATATATATATATATATATTAGCTGGGCATCATGTGCATGTAGTTTCAGCTACTCGGGAGGCTGAGGTGAGAAGATCAGTGAGTCGAGATTGTTCCACTGCACTCCAGCCTGGGCAACAGAACAAGACCCTACCTCAAAAAGAAAAAAATACATAAATACAATACTGTGTCTCTGACCTCAGGGATCTTACAATCTAGTGTGAGAATAATAAGCAGCATTTATGTAGCTCTTTTTGGTATCCTCGACACATTCACGTTTTTACCATCAGTCCTTACTATGTTTTCACAGATGAGGAAACTGAATTTTGCCAAAAACCACATGAGCTTGGAAGAGGATCCTGAACCCCAAAAAGAAACGCAGTCTGGTTGACAATCTGATTGAAGCCTTGTTGAGACTTTGAGCAGACAGTTAAGCTATGCTCAAACTCCTGACCCAGGGAGACCGTGAAAATATAAATTACGGCAAGCCACTAAGCTTGTGGTAATTTGTTATACAGCACAGGAAACTAATTCTGATGGTCACAACGGTATATCCTACCCCACACTCTCCTACCATGCGACCTTGATATTCCTCTCATCAGCAGATGGAATCTAATGGTCCAGGTGGGCTTATCTTCAACAATAGAAGACATTAGGTAACACTAATTTCTGAGACTGGGTCATAAAAGGTGATGCAGCTTCCACCTTGTCACTGGATCACTTGCACTTAGAGCCCTGAGTTGTCATGTAAGAAGTCTGACTACTCTGAGACCACCATATTTTAAGGAAGCCCAGGATCACTGGGGAAGCCTCATGTAGTCACTCTGGTTGGCTGTCCTTGTCTTCAGGCTATCTCAAGCCAGGCTCTAGACATGTGAGACCACAACTTTCAGATGATTCCAGCTCTAACCATTGAGTCACTTTCAGATTTCGAGTCTTTTCAACTGAAGTTCTAGATATCGTGGTGTAGAAACAAGCCATCCCAACTGTACCCCAACTGAATTCCTGATCCACAGAGTCCATCAACATAAGAAAATCGTTATTGTTCTTCATTACTAAGTTTTGGGGGCATTTGTTGCACAACAATAGTATTCAGAAAACATGACCAAACTCTGAATCGATGAGATAGTGAAGGAAACTCTTTCTATTCTAATGTGAAGAACTTCAAATACACATGGCAAAGGGCATAAATGTATGTAATTCTAATGTAGGAAGGACCTGAAGGATTGAGAACAATGCCACAAGCTACCATAGAGATTTATAGAGACTTATGTTAAGGATTCAACTGAGGCCCAGAGAAGATTACTGCTTTGTCCATGGTCACACAGCACATTGGTGTTGAGGCTTCAAAATCAACTCTGGTGTGCATCCAGGACTGTCCACATCTGTGGATTTGCTGGACCCTGAGCTGGAACTGGTTGAACAAATTTGACCTAAGAATGACCTTCCCAGTGAAAGAGGAGCCCAGTGAATGTAGACTGTTAAGGATTTCCTTAGCTTTGAAAAGCCCCAGGCTGATACCTGTTGTAAACAGTTCAGTATCACTATCTGTATCACTATCTATTGTGCAGTATCACTATCTATTGGACTTCAGCATTTTATGAGTCTGTTTTGTGACTGCACATCCATGATGGGTCACAATTTTTTTAAAGATTATAAATGTAACATGCAAAAATCATATTTGTTACATTTATACATATTTATATCATACATTTGCAGTATATAGAGGCACTCAGAATATATATTATTTATAAGCATTGCTGCGGCTCAGGTTTGTTAGAAAGGCTCAGAGTGAGAGTGTGTTTGTAAAGTGCTGCAGGGTCCTCTGGGATGAGGGCAGCTATGTAAGTGTAAGTCATTATCATTAAACTAAACTGCCTTCCTCCGATTACTGACAGCACCGAAGAGGTTCTCCCGCCTCCCCGGCCCCTGAGCACGGCCTGGTAATGCTGGGATAATATAAAGATAATATTACTGTAATAAGTGCTTTGCAGCATTTATGCCTTTATTAGCTGCAGCCATATTGTAAGAAAGGGAGAGGCCCCCAGACGCACCAAGGGTTTAGTGCTGAGGGCGGAATACTCAGAGAGGCGAGAAGAATTCTGGGTCCAAGCTAAGTGTGGGATAGTGTAGCATGTGGTAAAATTCTCACTCCTCATCTCTTCCTGCAGATCCTATTTTCAATTTTGGTTGAGTCCCAAATATGCTATGAGTTTAGTTGGGTCTGGGGTTGGGTGGGGTGATTGATACAGGGAGGCTTCTGGAATTCTACTCCCAGGGACTTCCCACTGCATTTTAAGTGACCTCCAAATACAGGGGATGTCCCAAATTCACTGTGGAGGCCCCCACTTTAACTAGGGTATAAATGAGAGGGCCACGAAGCCTTGGACTTCCTAGAATGAAATTAATCTGCGTGGCTGAGCAACATCTTTGATTGCCCCCTTGTAATTATGACAGATCATTAAAAAAAAAAGAAGCTTCTGCATAGTTCTTATATTTTACAAAGTCCTATTTTCTCTTAGAGTTACATGGGGCTGTTCAGTGTCCACATGTATGTAACACCTGTTATATAGATTGCATATATCTTTCTGCAGCACACTTGTGATGGAGAGGCCCTCAAAAGAAATGTGTTTATTATAGCTCTTGGATCTCAGGGCATTGAGAACTGTATAAGTCATATCCACCATCTCATTTGACCCTTCTAATATCTCTGTAAAGTTAGTCTCATTCTATCATCCCCATTTAATAGATGTGCAAACTGAGGACTAGAAGGGTTGAGTGAATGATGAAGATTATGTGTCAGGAAGAATCACAACAGGATTACAAGCCTTTTGACCCGAGATCAACAGCCAAGGGAGGATTTTACAGCAGAAAGTGACCTATCTTCCACAATTTTGCTTTGGAGTAGACAAAATCAAAAGGGAGAAGGCCATTGTACTGGTTATCCATTGCTGTATAACAAACAGCCCCAAATAACAGTGTGACATAGCGGTAATCATTTTCTCAGCACTCACAGTTACCGGAGGCCTGGGCTCAGCAAGGGAGCTCATGAACTCTCTTATGCTGCTGCAGTTAGATGGCTGGAGTTGAGGACATCGCTAAGGCTTCTTCTCTTACATGTCTGGTGCTTGGTCTGAGAACACTGTAGCAGTGAGGGCTGCTACTGCCGGGCACCTGGTGTCTCTGTGTGGTCTCTCCACACAGTCCCTCCAGCATAGTGACTTCAGGACACCTGGATTTCTTACATGGCAGTTTGGGGCTCCCAAAGTGAGTGTCCTGTGAGAGAGCAAGAGCCAGGTGGAAGCTGTATTACTTTTTATGATCTAGCCTGGGAAATCACACAGCGTTACTTTTTGTTACTCTTTATTAGAAGTGAGTCATGAAAGGCAGCTCATATTCAAGGGGAGGGGAATAAAGCTCCACCTTTTTATGGGGGCACTGTCAAAGAAATTGGAGACAGGTTTGAAAACCATCACAACTCTGCAGACTTTTCTCACAGAGGCTGTTTTCAGGAGCCCAGCCAGGACCTGTGCACGGGTTAACCATCCCTCCTGACCTTTCCTTTCACCTGCCTCTTTTAGCCAAAAACATCCATGGGACCCAGCATGATCTGTGACGTGACCAGGCACGGGCTGATGGCACCATGCTCATGAGCTATGACGCCAAAAGACGGTCAGGCCGGGTTCCCCAAGTGACGCGTGTCCTGATGAAGGAACAATAGCAACCTTTAATCAAAAGCCCCCAGTAAGAGCCAGGCTTCTCTCAAGAGCAGCAGCATCAGCGACAGTCCCTGGGCTGGAGTTGCTGAGAAGGTGTGTTTGCCTTTTGGCTGAGACACTTTAAAACCCCAGCGTCTAGGTTTCATTTTGAACCTGACAGATAAAAGGCCGACTTTGACTGAGAATATTAACTTTCTGGCTCCCGCCCAAGAAAGCTGAACAGATGAGGAAATAATATAAAATAAAAGGCGTCTGCAAACACTGATTGTCGGCTGCTTTCCATAAAATACGCCTACTGTTATGTGTAACACTCTCTGAGTCTTTCATTCCTTGGCCCCCTCCCTCTTTTTCCAGTCCTGGTGCTGAAAGAACTGCCTTCTCTTATTCAGGAAAAAAAGACAGAGAGTAAGGGTATGTGTGCTAAAAACAAGCTCTCCACGAGGCACCAAGGAGGTGTACCCACAGGCTAAAGCTTCTCAGTTTTTGAGGAGAGCAGAGGAGGCTGCTAGGTGCTAACCCAAGAGAACCAGACATCCTTAACCCCCTGCCCTGCCCTTGCTTGCAGCTGCTTTTAGGTGCCAGTGGAGCAATGGCTGGCTGTTAGTAAGGTGCTTCTAGTTGTGGGATCTCCTCCGGGCAGTGTGGAGGGGCCTGGAGAGGCCTCTGCAGCCGCTCCTGGTTGGCAAATAACTGGCCCAGAAGGCAGCAGGGAAGGAGAGAGGAAGGATACTGGAGACAGAGGCTGCAAGAAGTGCTTTGCGTTGGGCCTCTCTGCTCCTTACTCCACAGCTGCTGTCTCAGTGGCCTCCCCTTGATTAGGAGCATAGGCCTGGACTGGCAAAGAACACACTTGTCACACCTTGGCCTGCAATCTGAGAACACAGGATGACTCTTGTCTAAATCTGCTCAGGCTGCCATAAAGGGTACCATGGACTGGGTGATTTAAATGACAGAAATTTATTTCTTGCACTTCTGGAGGCTGGAAATCTGAGATCAGAGTGCCAGCAGGGTCGGTTCCTTCAGAAGGACATGAGGGAAGAACCTATTCCAGGCCTCTATCCTTGGCATGTAGATGGCTGTCTACTATCTGAGAGTCTCACATTGTCTTTCCTCTGTGAGTGTCTGTGTCCAAACTTCCTGTTCTTATAAGCACACATGTTATATTGTACTGGGTCCCATGCTAAAAACCTCATTTCAGTTTGATTAGCTCTGTAGAAACCCTTTATCAAAATACAGTCACATTCTGAGGGACCGGAGGTAAGAATGTCAACATATGAATTTTGGGGAAGATACAATTGAGCCCATAACAACTCTGTAGCCTAAAAATTAAAATATCAGTAGGCGCATGCCCTCACTTGTGTTCAAAACAGCAGTCTACGCCAAGCACACCTGCCTGATGGGCACTTCACACTGTTAGTCACCCTGCTTTGGCATGTCATTGTGCTTGGCTTCCTCTGCTGCTTGTTCTCCTTCATTGCCTGGGTGAGTGGAAGGTCAGAACTTGCAGGCAGGCATGCAGGCCGGCAAGGGGCTCCTTAAGAAGCAGAATCCTGGAGGGCATCAGCTCCCTACACCACCACCCTGGCCTCTGCACAGCTGACCTGGTTCATGAGGTAAGCCCTCTGGGCTCTTTAGAAAGATAAGATTACTGGCCGGGTGCAGTGGCTCACGCCTGTAATCCCAGCACTTTGGGAGGCTGAGGTGGGCGGATCATGGGGTCTAGAGATCACGACCATCCTGGCCAACGTGGTGAAACCTGGTCTCTACTAAAAATACAAAAATTAGCTGGGCATGGTGGCGCTCACCAGTAGTCCCGAGGTAATGTGTTATCTTTCTGGGTCCACAGGGGGGCATAGTTTTAAGGGCAAGAACTTCCTAGCACCATGCCCCTCTCCCGTCTCTCTCCATCCCGTAGATTTAACAGTTTATGTTTGAATTTCACGGGCATGGGAAGACACTAAGAGTCAATCACTCTAGCGGAAGTTCTAAGGAACTCCTTTCATTGGCCTGGGGTCTTAGAGAAGGTGGGGGCTCCTCCCAGGTTAAAAGTCCCCTTCTTCCACACCCCTTCGGACTCCATGTTTCGGTCCCCTTCCACGAACATTCCCTTCGTGAAAGCCGTCTTTCTCTCTCCTGGATTTCCTCTCTGGAGTCCCCTTCTACACTCTCTCGTGGAAGGCTGTCTTCCCCTCCTAAACTCCATCTCTCTCTCTCTATTCACTTCCACACTGAGTGGAAGCTGCTTTCCTCTCCTGGATTCCATCTTTCTGGATTCTCTCAGTCAGTGTGAGAGGAGCTTTCCTTCTTTGGTTTTCCCCCTCTGGGAACCCTTCTCACTCAGTGTGAGAGCGGCTTTTCTTTCTCTCACTCAGTGTGAGAGTTAGCTGTTTGTCTCTCCTCCTGTTTCTCTCTCTAAATAAATCACTTTCTACAAACAATTTTGAGTCCAGCATTTACTGCGCACTGTGCCATGGTCCCCTCTCTCATTCTTGAGAGGGCAGGAGACCAAGAACCTGAAGAAACATCCTCTCAGTGGAGCTGAGGGCACCCTGAACCCCTGAACCCCAATTAATACAGTCCCAGCTACTTGGGAGGCTGAGGCAAAAGAGTTGCTTGAACCCGGGAGGCGGAGGTTGCAGTGAGCCAAGATCTCACCACTGTAGTCCATCCTGGTGACAGAGCAAGACGCTGTCTCAAAACAAAACAAAACAAAACAACAAAAAAGCGAAAGTGACCGTCTGCCCTGAGCACTTCCTGTGCATGACTGGGCCGGCAGACAGAAACTACAACTCTGACACCAACTAGATTTAAGATACTGCGTACAGAGTCATGGTTCTGCACATCTAAGTTTCTTATCTATAAAATAAAGACAAGATAATCTATTCATTAGTGATATGAAACCCCATAGTCTAGACGTGGGTCCAGTCTACCACACTCTGTTGGCTGGACCCATGATGCCAGGCCATTCAGCAGGGCAGCTGAGGGGAGCTGCTTCTTCCACACACCTCCAGGAAAAGTTCAGTGGTTCCCAGGAAGGTAAAACAGTAGCTTTCTGCTTGCTTCACTCATTACAGGCATATACTCTTGATTGGCATCCAGAGGTCTGAAGCAGTTGTAGGATCTCTGAGTCAGCTTTCAAGGAAACAGAATGGAGGGGAAATATAAAATATAATTGCTCACTTTTTTTTTCTTTTTTGTGATAGGATCTCATTCTGTCTCCCAGGCTGTACTGCAGTGGAGTGATCATGGCTCACTGCAGCCTCAACCTCCTGGGCTCCAGTGATTCTCCCACTTCAGCCTCCCAAGTAGCTGAACTACAGGCATGTGCCACCATACTCGACTAATTTTAATATCTTCTGTAGAGACAAGGTCTCACTATGTTGCCCAGGCTGGTCTGGCTGGTCTTGAACTCCTGGGCTCAAGAAATCTTCCTGCCTCAGACTCCCAAATTGCTGGGATTACAGACATGAGCCACCTCCCCCATCCTCAGGTTTTTTTTTTTTCTTAACTACAACCCACAGTAAAAAATTCTCACCACAGCCCCTAGCTCACTCTCCCTGCCCCCCCCCCAAACAATGTGTACCTTCAAATTATGTCCAGACTCATTGACAACATCTCAACACCTCCACTGCTTGCTTCCACTTTGGTCTAAGTCACCATCATCAGTCTCCTGCATTATTTCAGCAGATTCCTAATTTGTCTCCTGGTTTCACCCCTTGCCCTCATTCAGTCATTTTGCAACCCAGCAGTGAGAATGAGCCCATTACAAAGGTAGTCAGATTGTGTCATTCCTTAGTTCAAAACCCTCCCAGGGCAAACCTCAGAGGAAAACTCCAAGTCCTTCTGGGTGCCAACAAGGTCCTTTGTGCCCGGGCCCCTTGGACATCACCTTCTACTGTTCTTCCCCTTGCTCCCATGCCCCAGCCACACTCACCTCCTTGTTACTCAGGAATGCCAGAGCCTTTCCACTTGCTGTTTCCCCTGTCTAAGACACTTCCCCCCAACCTCGTTGCCTGCTTCTGAAAAGGCTATGGGCTGTAGGAAGGGCTCAACACCTCTCTTTCAGGATTTATGGGGAAAGTTAGAGTTTCTTCCTTGTAGGACTCCCTGTCCCCACTTGAATCCCTAACCACAGAGTGCCAAACAGGGCCACTCCCTACTCCTGGCAACTACATCAAAAATCACTTGGCCATACTACTATGCATTTATTTCTGGATGCTTTATTCTGTTCCAGTGATCTATGTGTCTATCTCTTTGCCAGTCAACATTGTCTCAATTACTGTAGGTCTTAACATGGGGAAATGTGATTTGTTGATTCTTTATTTTTATTCAAATTTGTTTTAGCTAGTTTCCTTGCCTTGCTATATAAAGTTTAGTATGGGCTTGTTTATATATACAGAAATCTTGCTTGGATATTGACTGGTATTGCATTTAATCTATAAATCATTTTTGGAGAGAACCGACATATTTATTTATGCTAGACTAGCAATCTATGACCATGGTATATCACTTTCCCATGATATACTTATTTTCCTTCACTTTTAAAAAAACTTCTTTGATTACTTTCATTACTGTTTTGTAGTTTTCAGGATATAGATCCTATACATATTTTGTTACATTCAAACCTGAGTAGTTCATTCTTTCAGAGCTATTATAAATTGCGTTGTTTTAAATTTTGGTTTACAATAGTACATTACTACTGCATAGAACTGCAGTTTAGTTTTGTATGTTGAACTTCTATCTGCAACTTTGCTAAACTCACTTATTAGTTCTAAGAGTTTTTTTTTTTTTTTGCTTTTACTTTTGTTTTTGTTTTGTAGATTTCTTGGGATAGTCTGTGTAGACAATCGTGTTGCCTGCACATAGGCACAATTCTATATATTCATTTCCAATATATATGCCTTTTGTTTCTTTTTCTTGACTTATTGCACTACCTAATTCACTGGTGTTGAATTGGAGGGGTAATCGTGGTCATTCAGGCCTTGTTTCTGACCATAGGGAGAAAGTATGTCATTTTTTGCTATTAAATATCATGTTAACTCTAGGTTTTTTTCAGATGCCCATTTATTGGGCTAAGGGATAGTTCTGTTTCTAGTTTGCTGAGAGGTTTTTTTCTTTTTATCGTGGATGAGTATTAAATTTTATTAAGTGCTTTTTCTGCATAAATTGATATGATCTTGTGGTTTCTTTCTTCTTTAAATTGTCGATACTGTGAACTACTCCATCTATTTTTGAATACTGCATTTTTGAGATAAACCCTGCTTGGTTGCCTTACAGTTTTCTATATTGATGAATTCAATTTGCTATTGTTTCACTGAGAATTTTTGTGCCTATGTTCACGAGAGGTATTAATATATAACTTTCCATTGTTTTAATCACTTCGTCTGGCTTTGGTATCAGGGTGATGTTGGACTTATAAAATGAGTTGGGAAGTGTTCCATCCTCTACTGTTCTCTGGAAGAAATTTTGAAGAACTTATGTTATTTCTTCTTTAAATGTTTGGTAGAATTTACTCTCTGGGCCTAGAAATTTCTTTTCGAAAGGTTTTTTAACTATGAATTTAATTTCTTTAATAGGTAAGGGATTATTCAGGTTATCTATTTTATCTTGGCTGAGTTTTGTTAATTTATGATTTACAAGGAATTGGTCTATTTCATCTGAGCTTCTACATAGACGACCATCTTGCTGGCATGTAAGAACACTTTTATTTCTTCCTTTGCAATATATTTGCTTTTTATTTCTTTCTCTTGACTTACTACACTGACTAATTCACTGGTGTTGAATTGAAAGGGGGTAATTGTGGTCATCCTTGCCTTGTTTCTGATCATAGGGAGAAATTCATGTTAAATTCATGTAATAGTATTGTTCGTATTATTTCCTTATTATCCTTTTCATGTTTGCAAGCTCTATAGTGATTGTCTTCTTTCCTTCCTGATATTGGCAATTTGTGTTTTCTTTCTCTTTGATTCTTTGTCAGCCTTGCTAGAGATTTATGAATTGTATCAATCTTTTCAAAGCTCAAGTTTATTGTTTGTTTGGTTTTATCTATTGTTTATTTGTTTTCCATTTTATTGATTTCTGCTCTTAACTATTTTCTTTCTTCTGCTTGATTAGGGTTTATTTTGTTCTTTCTCTGATTTGTTAAAATGGGAACTGTTTATCATTCAAGACCTTTCTTCTTTTCTACTATAAGCATGGAATGCTATGAATTTCCTTCTAAGTCCTGCTATAGATATGTTGTACAAATTTCAATATGTTGTATTTTTATTTTCATTCATTTTGAAACACTTTTCAATTTCCCCTCCTATTTCCTCTTTCACCCATGGATTATTTAGAAATGCTGTGTTAACTTTCCCAATGTTTGGAGCTTTTCCTGTTACCTTTTTATTATTGACTTCTAGTTTAATTCCATTATGGTTTGAGAACATACATTGGATAATTTCACTTTTTAAAAATTTGTTAAGATTTGTTGTACATTTTTTATCTTAGTGACTATTTCATGTTCACTTGAAAAAAAATGTGTGTTCTACTGTTGTTGGGTGGAATGTTCTATAAACGTCATTTAGCGCTGGGCACAGTAGCTCATGCCTACAATCCAAGCACTTTGGGAGGCTGAGGTGGCCAGATCCCTTGAGGTCAGGAGTTTGAGAATATCCTGACAAACATGGTGAAACCTCATCTCTGCTAAAAATACAAAAATTAGCTGGGCATGGTGGTACACACCTGTAATTCTATCTACTCAGGAGGCTGAGGCAGGAGAATTGCTTGAACCTGGGAGGCGAAGGTTACAGTGAAGCGTGAGATCATGCCACTGCACTCCAGCGTGGGCGACAGAGGGAGACTCCGTCCTCCCCAGCCAAAAAAAGTCAATTAGATCCAGTTGGTTAACATTGTTAAGTTCTTCTATATGCTTTCTGATTTTCTGCCTACCAGTTCTACCTATTACTGAAAGAGAAGTATTGAAAAATTTCTAACTATGACTGCATATTTGTCTATTTCTCTTTTTAGTTCTGTCAGTTTTTGCTTTAAGTAGTAGAAACTCTTTTGTTAGGTGCATGCACATGTGGCGCTATTATGTCTTCTTGGCAAATTGAGCCTTTTTTTGTTATATAATGTCTCTCTTGGTCGCTGGTAATTTTCTTTGCTCTGAAGTCTCCTTTGTCTGTTTGTTTGTTTATTTATTTATCTATTTATTTTTTATTGCATTTTAGGTTTTGGGGTACATGTGAAGAACATGCAAGATTGTTGCATAGGTACACACATGGCAGTGTGGTTTGCTGCCTTCCTCCCTGTCACCTATATCTGGCATTTCTCCCCATGCTATCTCTCCCCAGCTCCCCACCCCCACTGTACCTCCCCATTTCCCCCCTACAGACCCCGGTGTGTGATGCTCCTCTCCCTGTGTCCATGTGTTCTCATTGTTCAACACCCACCTATGAGTGAGAACATGTGGTGTTTGATTTTCTGTTCTTGTGTCAGTTTGCTGCAGATGATGGTTTCCAGGTTCATCCATGTCTCTACAAAGGACACGAACTCATCATTTTTTATGGCTGCATAGTATTCCATGGCGTATTTGTGCCACATTTTCCCTGTCCAGTCTATCATCAGTGGGCATTTGGGTTGGTTCCAGGTATTTGCTATTGTAAAGAGTGCTGCAATGAACATTCGTGTGCATGTGTCCTTATAGTAGAACGATTTATAATCCTTTGGATATATACCCAGTAATGGGATTGCTGGGTCAAATGGAATTAATTTTCTTTGCTCTGAAGTCTCCTTTGTCTGTCTGTTTATTAATAGAGCCATTCCAGCTTTCTTTTGATTACTGTTTTCATAGTACATCTTTTGCCTCCTTTCACTTTTAACCCACTTATATCATTGTATTTGAAATGAGTTTCTTGTAGACAGCATAGAGTTGAGTCAAATTTTTCTTTTATTAATCAATTCTAATCATCTTTCTTTAAGTTGGTGTGTTTAGATCATGTATATTAATGTAATTATTTATATTTGAAAAATTCTACCATTTTATTATTTGGTTTCTGTTTTCTCCCTCAATTTTTTGTTTTTCTGTTTCCTCTTTCTTGCCTAATTTTGGGTTATGTAAATATTTTTTAATTTTTTTATTTTGAAAAAATTTTAGATGTATAGAAAAGTTGCAGTGATAATATAGGAAGTTATTGTATATTCCTCACTTACTTTCCCCTAATGTTAGTACCTTCTATTACCATGGTACATTTGTCAAAATTAAGAAAACAATAATTGACACATTATTGTTAACTAAACTTAAGGCTGCTTGGATTTTGCCAATTTTTCTACTCATGTCATTTTTTCTATTCTGAGATTCAATACAGTATGCCACATTATATTCAGTCACAGTGTTATTTGAACATTTTTAGCATTCAATTTTATCTATTGTGATTTTAGCTATATTTCATGTAGTTATTTTAGTGGTTGCTCTAGGGATTACAAAATGCATATGGACTTAACTTTTCACCATTAACTTAGAATCAATGTTTTGCTACTTCAATTAAAATATAGAAAATACAGCAATATTTAGGACACTTTACCCTCCCCCTTTTGTGCTGTATTTGTCTTGTATATTACATCTACTTACACTAAAATCTCCAAAAGACAATGTTATAATTTTTTATTTCAATGACCAAAAATATCTCAAAATTGAAAATAATCCATTATATTTACCCAGATATTAACCATTTTTTGTTGCTCTTCCTTTATTTCTGATAGTCTAAGTTTCCTTCTGTTAGTTCTCTTTTGTTTGATGAACTTACTTTAGCAATTCTTTTCGAGCAGATCTGCTGGTTATAGTCTTCTTAGTTTTCTACTATAAGAAAATATCTTTGTTTTACCTTTATTTATTCCTAAAGCTTATTTTTGCTCAGTTTGTAATTGTGCTGACAGTTTTCTTCTTTCAGCACTTTAAAAATATGCTGCTTTCTTCTGGCCTCTGTTATTTGTAATGAGCTATCCATGATCATTCAAATTGCTGTCCCTCTGTAGGGAATGTGTTGTTTTTCTTAGGCAGCTTTCAGGAGTCTTTCTTGATCTTTACTTTTCACCAGTTTGTGATGTGTCTAGGTATGGATTACTTTGGGTTTATCGTATTTGTGATTCAGTCAGCTTCTTCAATATGTAGGTTTATGTCCTTTGCCAAACTTGAGAAATTTTCAGCCATTGTTTCTTCAAATAATTTTTCAACATTTCACTCTTCTCCCTCCTGTCTGGATCTCTGATGACATTAGTGTTAAACCACACAGGTCCCTAATGCCCTATTCATTTTTTCAGGCTGTTTTCTATTATTCGGATTGTATAGTTTCTATTGATCTATCTCCACATTCACAGACTCTTTGCTCTTTTATTAAGTCTATCCTGTAAGTTTTAAAATTTCAATTATTTTATTTTTCAGTTTTGAAACTTCCATTGGTTTTTATTTATAGCTTCTATTTCTTTACTGAGACTTTCTGTTTTAGGATTTGTTCCAAGAGTGTTTGCAATTGCTTACTTGAACAATTTTTAAGTATCTGCTTTGAAATATTTATCTGATAATTCCAATAAGTGCTTCAATTCATCATTGGCATCTGTTGATGGTCTTTTCACATGTGAGTTGAAATGTTTATGGTTCTTTGTATGCTGAGTAATTTGAAGTTGTTTTCTGAATATTTTTATTCAGAATATTTTTATTCTGAGTATTATACTATAAGATCCTGGGTCTTGATTAAATTTTATGGAGGATATTGATATTTTTGTTTTAGTAGGCACTTGATCTAGTTAGGATCAGCCTGCAAATTACCATCCTCCTTCTCTGGATTATGGTTCCTATGCAAGTTTAGTTTTCTAAGGGTTTGTAGTGCGCTTCAGATTTGTCTTGGGTGTGGACCATCCAGTGGCCTCTCTGGGATCTGGGCAGTGATCTATTTCTGTTCAGTTCTCAAAGTCTTTGGTAGGCTAATTAGGATCAGAACCATGCATATGCAGTTTGAGGGTGACTGGAAATACAGTTTTAAGAATATTTTTCATTGGAGAGTGGCACAATGAAGTAGGAGAATATTCTAAGCAAAGGTGTGCCAGCATCTCTAGATAAAACAGAGCCATCTAGGGTGTCAGGTATCTCAGAAATGAGGGCTATTTTATAGCCATTACAGATGCTATACAACTGGTCCATGAGCAGTGATATGAGTGGAGGTCTTTGGCAGCTAAATAGAAAAAGAAAGAATTAATTATCATATAATACAATACATCCATAAGTCCTTCCAGCCACAGATACCAGATTGGGGTTCTCAAACATTTATCAGGCCACTATTCCATGGTTCCTTTTTTCTCTCTGTAGGCTAGGTAAACAAGTAAGTGTCACATTACTGTCAGTTATCACCATGATTACTGCCATCTGAAGATAATTTTGCATGTTTCAATCTGGCTGTTTTTGTTTTCAAGGAAAAAAAACACACACTGAAGGGATTTTCTTAAGAAATCATCTTAACCATTTAATGTTGGAGCAACCTAGGTCTGAGCTCTTGGTCCTTCCATCCTCAATCACCAATCACAATCTTAGTGATTCAATCTACACTGATTACCTTAAACGGAATACTTATGCTAATATCTCCCACATTTTTACCTCTAGCCCAGACCTCCCCCTTTGACTCCAGAATTGCACATCCAAATCACAACTCAACACTTTACTTGAATATATACTAAGTACATGAAAGTTAAAATATTACAAATTATAATTTGAAGTAAAATTATATTTGAAGTAAGTAAAATTAAATTATAATTTGAAGTAAGTAAATTAAATTATAATTTGAAGTAAGTAAAAGTATGTTCAAAATTGTAGTCACCCTACTTATGCCCTTGCAGTGTAGTCTATTCAGCCAGAGTGATACAATCCTTTTAAAACCTAAATTTGAGTAAATCCCTTCTCTGCTCAGAACCCTCCATTTCACCCAGACTCAAGACCCAAGCGTTATAATGGCCTACCAAGAACTTCAGTCTGGACTTGCTAATTTCATCTCACAGTTCTAGTCTCCCTTGCTCATTTAGTTCTGGCCATATTGGCCTCTTTGCTGTTCCCCTAGTACCCTAGAATATCCCTGCTTCATGGCCTTTGCACTGGCCATCTTGCTCCCTGGGACTGTCTTCCCAGCTATTCATAAAGCAGACTCCCTCACCTGTCTTCTTTTTAGTGAGACTTTCTATGACCGCCTAACCTAAATTTGCAACCTCACGTTTGCCTTTCTCTGCATTACTTTTCTCCTACCATATTATCTAACGTATTATATAATGTACTTACTCATTAATTCTCTAGAATATGAACTCCATGAGGGCAAGTTGTTTTTTTTTTTTTTTTGTCATGTTTCCTGCTGTGTGCTCAGAGCTTGACACATACTAGATGCTTGATAAATATATGTTAAAGGAATGAATAAAAGTATTTCCTGGGTCTGCTTTAACCATAGAGCCTGTAGAAGACAGATGTGTTCGCTTTTTATTGAGTGCTTCCAAATGTGGACAACGAAAAGTTCCTATTTTTGCAAGAGCAAATTTGATGTCATTGATGGTGTAAGATCTTGTGCAAGAAATCAGTGGTTTAGACACCTGCTGTTACTGCATCCTCTTAGAATGGAGTATCAGAAATGCCAAAAGCGTGAGGTTCTGCACAGATTGACTCTTTGCAAGGTGTTGGAAACAGGTACCGAATTAGAAACTGAGAGCTTTGTACTTGGATTGATTCACAGGTTTCAGCGTTTCAACTTCCCAAGTGCTGCTGCTGCTGCTAGTTTCTGAAATATCTTGCAAACGGCCGCCCCAGCTCTTGCTGGTGTGTGCACGTGCACACACAGGCATACTCACGTGCTTTCCTACACCAGGTGCTGCTCCAACACAACTCATTCCTCATCCCAGCTTAAGTCTGGAGGGCTGAGATGATTGCTTAAGGAGGCTGTTGCCAGGACAGAATTTTCCAAGCTCCCCAGTTCTCAAGAGAATGAGGTGTGTCTGATGGTGTCCACAGTTCCCTCCCACATTTGACAGCACAGAAATATTTCACTGCGTCGTGGTGGTTTAAACAGTCATGACAAGATTGTGATTTCAAAGCTGTATAAGTCACAGACACCTGAGAAATTGTGGCTTCTCTGCCATCTTACTGGCAGACAAGGTTAAATACCTGGTGATTCTTCAGTCTCAGAACTGGCCCTCAGCCCTTTCTTCTCACTCACAATATGAGATTGGACTGTATTTCCTTCTGGAACCTTTCCCCTTTTCACCATGACCCTGTGTCCCCAGGAATCCAGCCCCAAAGGTCTGTAGAGTTCTGTGAAAGAAACTGTCTGCTGGATTTGTAACACAGAATAGTTATTTGAGGTGCTTTGTTTTTTATGTATCTGTATTAAATGAGTTGCAGACACTCTTGTAGAAGTGGAACCTGAGGAAAATTCGAGTCCATTTTCTGTAAAACATACCTAAGGCTCACTATAGAGCATACAGTTTTATGGATACCAGAGACTCCTGGAGCCTCATGTTAAAAATATCACATCTACTGTGTCAGTGCCCTATTTTCTAATTGGTTTTATAGATGTATAATTAACGTACAGCAAAATGCACACATTTTAAGTGTACAGTTTGATGACAATTGTATACACCCATGCAACCACTACCCCACCAAGATATAGAAAATTTTGATCACTCTAGAAAATTCCCTGTGCTCCTTTCCAGTCAAAACTTCACTCTCCCTCAACCAAAGTAACCACTATTCTGACCTCTATCATGATAGATAACTTTCACCTGTTCAACAGCTTCCTGTAAATGGAATCATACAGTATGTAGCCTTCTGTGTCTGGCTGCTTTTGTTAAACATGTTTTTGAAATTCACTCACATTTTTGCATGTATTGATGGTTTATTATTTTATATTGCTCAAAAACATGGATATACCATCATTGGTTTATACATTCACCTGTTAATGGACATTTGAGTTACTTCCAGGCTTGGAATATTACAAATAATACTGTTCTGAGCATTCATCTACAAGTCTTTGTACATACGATTTATCTTGGGCAAATACCTAGGAGTGAAATGATAAGCATATGTTTAGCTTTTTAAGAAACTACCTAACTTTTCTAAAGTTGCTTTTTTATCATTTTACATTCCCATTAGCAATGTAGAAGAGTTCCAGTTGGTTTTTGCATGTCAAAAGAAGGTTCTAGGGAAAAGGCAATCATTAGCTCTCAGGACTGACAATAGTGGAAAATTTTAGACGTTAGTGGAGGAAGAGGGGAGCTTCCCAGAGCTCCATAAATCACACCACATTAGGTATCTTTCAACTGGTCTCCCTGCTTCTTCCAGGAATTAGCTTCCTGATATATATGTGCACAACAGGAAGGGAGCCAAAGAATGGTAGTGGCTTTGAGGAGATCAATTAGGACCAGGCAGGGTGGAAAGAGCACTGAACTTGTAATGAAAAGTCCTACGTTCAAGTTCCAGTTCTTCCATGGACCAGGTGGTGATTATGACCCTTAGCCTGTGTCTCATTATTCTTATCTGTGAAATAGGGAACATAAAGCCCACCCTACATGATTTATAAGGTTACAGTGAGGCTTAGCCCTGGCAGAGGAGCCATGCCTGCAAGGACTTTACTAAGGGCAGAGATTGTGATGGCATTGATGGGGCTGATACAACTGCCCAGATTCTCAAAATTCTAGAGTCTTGGAGTTCAGACAGAGAGGCAGAGTGAAGGCATGGATGGCCCCACTTCCTAGTCAAGGGCAAAGTCTCATATAGAAGAGCATCCTGCTCTGGTCTCAAACTGAAGTTTTGGCTGGGGAGCACTGGCAGAGACTATTATAAGACATCAGAAATTGGAGATCTGGGTGCCACTCTTTGCTGTATTAGCAACAGAGTAAGTCCTTGGAAGTTCCCTGAGCTTCAATTTTCTCACAGATAAAACTGAGATGATGATGTCTTCCTTTCCATCCCTCCCTGAGAGTTGAAAGATCTCTGTGAGATAGAAGCGTCATTGCAAACTGCTGCACTGTTTCCATGAACAGTGGATGGATGGCTGGGGCTAGGGCTGGAGCTGCCATGAAAGCCAGTGCTCTGGAGTCTGACATACCCAGGCTCAAGTCCTGCTGAAACCTCAACCCCTTGCTTACCTTCTCAAGCCTCAGGTCCCCTATATTTAAAATGGGGGTAGTGATACCTCTGAGGCTGGAGATTTAAATGAGTCAAAGAATGCTATGGATATAGTGCCAAGCCCCAGGTTGGGCAGCGTGAAGCTACTCAGTGAATGAAATAGTGGTAGCTAAGTAAGAAGGTTAAAATGACATCCACTGGCCTGTGACATTGACAAATGTTATGTTACTTATCCTCCTACATCTGGTGGGATCACAGGGAAGCACACTGTGTGATGGAGGTGGACATGGAGATGTGAGTGCAAGAGGTTTATTGAGGAGTGCTCTTGAGATCAGCAGCTGTGGGTGAGTAAAGGAGGCAGGGCTGGGTCAAGGCAGGAGTTGAGCTGCTTCAGTGTAGTCACAAATGAAACCTCAATTGAATCCCTGGGACCTCTGGAGCTAGGGTAGCCTCACTGAGTTGTCTAGAATCCAAGTGAGGCAATGAGCCTTTATACCCCTGCATAACCCTGTCATTGAATGTGGTTGCTCCCAAGGAGTGAGACCTTGAGGGCATTTTCTGAAGGAACAGTAAATGTGAATTGTCCCCATGCCAACACTCCCAGCAGCTGGGGGAATAAGTGCCTCAGTCCTGAAGGTACATTTGGGTAGCACACCGCAGCACCCACTAAACCTCAGTTTTCTCATCTTTAAAATGTGGATTATCATAGTATCTACCTTATTGGTTTAGATCAGAATTAAAAGAGTTAATAAGTAGAAAGTCCTTAAAACTGTGGCTGCTGCATATTATTTGTAGTACTAGAATTTTAGTAAACATTCTGTAAATCCCTTTCAAATAACTGAATAGATGAATGAGCTCTTTTAACCCTGTCCAGAATAAAAAACAAATGTCGTGTTTGCTCATTTGAGGGGAAAAAAGCCCACCAGCCAGGTGACAAAGCATTTGGCCAGAAAGCAGAGAATTCAATATATTTTAAACCATGGGACTCCTGTGCAGAAGAAATTTAAATCTCCTTTTCAAAACATTTGCTGCACCTGAGGGTCCGGTATTCCCCATGTGCGCATTGACAGAGTCCTTTACCCTCAGTGTGTTGAGCTGCATTATGGGGATTTGACAGCTGAAGACAGCTCAGCAGGGTGCAGGAAAGCAGACATTTAATGTGCTTTGACAATACAAAGGGTTATATAAACGACCCAGTTTCTGTAATTTTGCTGTAACTGTCATGAGAATTGCTATAGACAGATACGGAGAAGGCCCTGTTTATGCACTTAAACTTTAAAAGGTTTAACCACTAAACGCAGTCTCTTGCTCTTCCCCTCCCCTCCTCACAGTCCTGCATTTAAATTGCATTGAGGTGGGGGTGCAGGGCCAGGGGATGGCAGTTGAAATAATGGGTTGCCTTTATCCGCCCAGCTCCTGGATCAGAGCCCCACTTTCTGACTCCTGGGCCAAGCTCCTGCCCCCGGGCCAGCCTTCTCTGGAAGATCTCCTTCCCTACCTGCTCGCGACGACAAGATGCTGAGAGGGGGAGGGATGGCAGGAAGTGAAATGCTCTGACTCTGAGCTTACGGTTTTTGCCCAATTTAAATCTGGTTCCCATCCCAGTGTTCAGAGCACGTTGCTGTTTGATTCTTGCCATCTCGTCTTAGAAGACTTTTCCCAAGGTGGGGGTGGGGATAGTTCTAAAGCCAGACAGGCAGGAGGCGGGAGGGTTTATACAGGCAGATACCACAGGCTTCCAAGCTAAGTGCCTTAGCGGAGAGAGCTCCTGGCTGCTGCTGACATTTCTCAGACAGGAGATCAATAAGTGGGCAGAGCTTGAAAAGCAAATCATGCTCCAACCTGCCCTGGGGAACCCTCAGCAACTGTCATGGTAGAGAAGGTGTCCCAGAGGAGGCCAGGAAAGACAGGGGGATGCAGATAGCCTTGATATACCGAGATGGGGGCAGGGAAATCGAGACTGCCCAAGGAGATGAAAGGGGCAGATGCTGCCATCCTCTTTACTCCCATCCTTCCTCCACAGTTCTTGCTGAGTGTGTTAAGACCCCTGACTTCTGCGTCCTTGATAAAACCAGACATTTGGAGGTGGATCTGCAGCTGATGTAGCATTTCCAGTCCAAATGAGCTTGGCTTGAGCACGGAAGGCTGCCCCAGCTGAGAGACCCTCTATCTGTGGTTGAGCCCCTCCTAAAGAGAGTAGCCTTACTCCCTGTCCAACCAGAACCCAGGAGGAGTTTAATTATTTCTCCACACTCCGATCAGATGGGCAAGAAAATTTTCTAAAGCAGATAGTCATGCATACACACACAAAGTGAACCCCACAGAACTGAAAGTGGGTACAAAACTTGGTTCTGATCTGGTAAACCTGGTTCATTCCAGTAATTTAAACACTCTGCTTGGAAATTCAGTCTCCTTGACTTTAAATAGTGTCCCTGTCTTAGTCCGTTTCGTGTTGCTATAAAGGAATACATAACACTGGGTAATTTATAAAGACAAAAGGTCTTTATTTGGCTCACAATTCTGATGTCTGGAAAAGTTCAAGATCAGGTATATGGTGAAGGACTTAAGCTGCCTTCACTCATGGTGGAAGGCAAAAGGGAGCTGATGGGTGCAGAGATCACATGGTGAGACAGAAAGCAAGAGAATGAGGAAAGGGATGCTGGCCTCTTTTAACAACTAGCTCTCAAGGGAATTAATAGAGTGAGAACTTACTCTTTCCAGAATGGCACCAAGCCATTCATAAGGGATCCACCCCCGTGACCCCAACACCTCCCATTAGGCTCCACCTCCAACACTGGGGATCAAGTTTCAGCATGAAGTTCACAAGGGACAAATATTCAAATCAGAGTAGTCTCTGTCTCCAGTTTGCTTTTCTTCACTTGATCCTCTCCAAGGTGGTACCTGGGTATGGGGTGAGAACATACTACAACCTTCTGGTGGTGGAAGAAGGGGATCTATACAGTGTTATCATTCCAATTCCTGGGCCTTCATGTCTCCACCACAACAGATGTCTGACAATGCTAACAACTGCTGAAGTCTGTAGTTAGTGAATCTGTGATGTCCTCTCTGCTGACTGTCCCTACTCAGCCCTAGCTGCTTTTGAAAGTCCCCTGAGACATGGCTATGACCCCTATTCAATTTCCCATTCAGGTGGCCCAATCAACTCACTTGGCTCTAGAATTTTTTTTCTTTTATTGCGCTTTCCAGCCTGTGTCTTGCCAACATCTATGTTCCCCTAGGGGCCTTTGAGCATTTCTAGCATCTCTTGTGTGCCAAATGGAGCCTGGGATAGCTCAGGAATGCTAACTTAATTTGCTCTCTGCTTCTCCAGTAGCTACCTGAGGTTACTGCAGGTACAGCACGATAGGCTGGCTCCTCCTGGAGTCCCAGACAGAGGGTAAAATGACTGCACTTCTGCCCTTGGCTTTTCCTTCACTCCAATCAGACAACTTCCCTCTCTGAAATGGCTTTTCCTTCATTCCAATCAGACAACTCCCCTCTCTGAGACTTTCATCCAGATAGAGCCAGAAGGAGCAGGATTTTCTGGTCTAGTTGAGGCTTCACTCATGCCATATGTACTGTCTTCCTGATCCAAACTACCTCATGGTTTAGCCTTCATGGCAGAGGCTGGATGGAGAAAGAAATGGTTTCTCTTCTTAGTTTGGATTCTTTTGAAAGCAAAGCATGAAACAAGGTCCTGGGTGAAGGTGGTTTATTTCAAAGATGATCCCAGTGAAGAAGTAAAATGAATGAGTGGAGAAAAAAGAAAGGAGTAAGACAGAGTAGGAAGAAATGTCAATATAATGGAGGGCAATAGGGGCTGATTTCCCAGTAAAGTGCATGGAATGTCTTATAGAATTGTTCACTGAAAGGGCAGGAGGCTGGGGCATTCATTCACTAGCCACTGTCTGACCCTGGTGAGGATTGTCCCTGGGGGTGTTAACTTTCTCCCATTCTGAGCTGTACAAGCATGTGACCAAGGCAAACTTTCACAGAAGTAGTGAAGTTTCAGGGGCAGAAAGAAGACAGACACTTGGCTTGAGGTAAGTCTGCCCATCACAACTGAGGCTGAAACTGGAGGTGGCCCAAGGGGATGATTAGGGTCTCTAGAAGTGTTTTATATACTTCCCTAAAGGAAACTTAAATGAGGAGGAATTCTTTAGAACATATTTCTTTATGCCTTAAAGATCTAGTCTAATCTCCTTGTTTTAATGGGGGAAAACCGAGGCCCTACAAAGTCCTGATTCACCCAAGGCCAAAATGGTCAAACCCTGAGCCACAACTACAACTTGGGTGCTGGAGATTCAGGACAGAGCTCTTTCTGCTATATCATACAAATCCATTCAGTCAACAATACAATCTTCATAGGATTGTGAAGTATAATGATAATCCTGCTTTCAAGGAAATTGTAATGTAAATGATGACAGAAGTTTGTTCTCTAGTCATCATATGTATTTCTTAGAAAGGGTACTGGCTTAAGTACCCTCTATGCAATCAGCTAATACTCCAGAAACATAAGGAAGGGACCAAAGGGCACCCAAAATACAGAGTGCCTATGAGAAATATGCACTCAGAAAATTGTAATTGGGTATTAATCTGAGCTAGGAAGGTGTGGCAGGTCTGTCTCTGGAAGCCTTGTTCCCAAGATCCCTGCCTCCTAGTATTCACCCCTACCCTTGTGAAATAGTCTCCTCTTTCTGTATAGGCTGGACCTAGTGACTCCCTTGTAATGGATAGATTATGGCAGAAGTGATGAGATGTCTCTTGCAAGATTAGGTTATAAAAAGACCATGGCTTCTGTTCTGGGTGCTTTCTCTCATACTCTCTTGTGTTGTTTGCTCTGGAGGTGGCCAGCTACCATGTCATGAGACAACCCTCTAAAGAGGTGTGTGTGAGTGAACTTGGAAGCACATCCTCCCCAGGTTGAGTCTTGAAATGGGACTACAGCCCCAATGATATCTTAATTGTAGCTTCATGAGAGACACTGAGCCAGAGTACCCAGCTAAGCCATGCCCAGGTTTCTGACCATATGATACTGGGAGATAATTTTTTGTTGTTTTTCATTGCTAAATTTTGGAGTGATTTGTTATATGGCCATAGACAATTGATCAAGAAAGCACTGCATTAGATGTTGGCAATGAAAGTATGAGTAAAATGCATGTACTTATGAGCAAGTAACAGAAATCTATGCAAACTACCTTAAGCAGAAAGGAACATGTATTGGAAGGACTCGTGGTTGTCTCTCAGAAATCAAGGGCAGGAAGGGCAACAGGACTCATGAAGATTGGGGCCAGAACTTAAGATCTGTTAAGAACTAGGTAGTGAGTCACTTTTTTTCCTGACTTCCTCTGTCTTTGAGGTTATTAAATCTTTTGTGATGGCCTCCTTCTGTCTCAATGACTGATATTTTCTATTTCTTCCTGTAGATGGGAAAAATCCAACACCCTAGGGGATCTTATATGTTGTGATAGTTAACTTTACATGTCAACTTGACCAGGCTAAAGTATGCTCAGGTAACTGGTAAAATAGTTATTTCTGGGTATGTCTGTGAGGGTGTTTCTGGAAGAGATTAACATTTGAATCAGTAGACCAAGTAAAGATCTGCCCTTACCAATATGGGCAGGCATCATCCAATCCACTGGGGGCCCAAATAGAACAAAAAATGCAGAGGAAGAGCACATTTGTTCTCTATTATTGAGTTCAGACATCCATCTTCTACTGCCCTTGACATTGGTGTTCCAGGTTCTCAAACTCTTGGACCTGGAGGGAGACTTACACACCATTGGTTCTCCTGGTTCTCAGGCTTTTGGACTTTGATTGGAACTATACTGTTGGCTTTCCTGGCCTTCAACTTACAGATTACAGATCATGGGACTTCTCAGCCCCCTAAATCATGTAAGCCAATGAGTCATAACAGATGTCCTTTTTCTTTCTCTTTCTTTCTTTCTTTTTTCTTTCTTTTCTTTCTTTCTTTCTTTTTTCTTTCTTTTCTTTCTTTCTTTCTTTCTTCTTTCTCTTCTCTCTCTCTCTCTCTCTCTCTCTCTCTCTATATATATATATATATATATATATATATTTCTGTTATTCCGGAGAACCCTGACTGATACATACATTTTCTCCATCTGTATATAGCAGATATTTGCATAAGTTGCTGTGACCAAATTCCCAATTCCTGGAAGAGAACATCAATTGGCACGTCTTAAGTCAGTTGTCCTTTTTTGGTCACTTTAAGAGAGAAAGCAAATGGGGTTATGGAGCTGGCTGTTGAGTCAGAAGGGACTTTTTTGAGAAGAAGATATGGCAAATGCAGGCAAAGTAACTAAGTTTCTTGAAGTCTTCTCAAGAAGCTTGCAATTTATTTGACTGTGCTGAAAAGAAAGGAATCTGGACTTTAGAGCATTTTATTGGCACATTCTTAGCTGGAGGACTGGGAGCAGAGTAGAGAGAGCCATGCACTGAGGCCTAGCTCAGTGGCTTCTTGAAAACCTCTACTTTTTGCTAGGCTTCAGGTTCCTTGCCTATGAGATAAGCAATTTGACCTCAGGTGATCTCTACTAGCTCTCCTACCTTCAAAATTCTATGACCCTAAGGGAATGGGAAAGCAGAAGTGGCATCTCCAGATGTCCTCATGGAATTTAGTGCCTGACATTGTGTGACCAGATAGTCTAGGTCTCCAACTTGTGCTGGAGGTGCTTAGGGATGTGAGATCCCTGGCCAACACTAAGATCAGTAGTGTTGATCTTGAAAACAATCAAACCATGATGTGCCAGCTTTTAGAAGAATGTATTTGTGGGCAAAGATACAGATACGCTGAACTTTAGAAGCTCTCAGTGACCTTCAGCCTTATATAGTTGAAGTCTACCTAGAGAATTTACAAGGCAGAACATTTTAAAAATAGAAAAACCAATTTCATCCCAAAGGCTATGCTGCCTTCTTGCAGAAGGTTGTTGGCATGAACACAGTTGCTTTTTGAATAATGGACTGGGGTGTACCCATATGTGATATTGGTGTCATGCACCCACCCTCCCACTTCCTCTTACACACACACACACACATACACACACCACACATCATCATCATCATCATCATCATCTCCTGAAAGTCTTGATCTCAGTAATTTCTCTTCAGGCTTTCTCTCAGCCACTCAGAGTTCAGCCTGTTACTGACATCATCATGTCTGGAAAGAAGCACCAATCAGCCTGCTTCTTGCCTTGTGTCATTTGCATGTCACCACTTTATTCCAGTCTTGGTGGAGATTTCGTTTTTCTTTTATTAATCTCAGTGTAGAAACACCTTCCTCTCCTTGGCATTTCTAATAGCTGGAAGGGGAAATGGGTGGAAATAATTACCTCTGCTCAGTTCACACCTGAACTAGAAGAAGGTGTGACTCAGGTCTGGAATCTGATAAGGAGTTGCCTTTCTAGGAAACAAGACTTACACAAGGAATACCAATTTAATGTGGCAGACACTTTCTTGCTTTGGTTTCCTTTCCTTTTTTCCCCTTTTCACAAAGAGAAGCAGTGTGTGTGCTAAGGGGCTGAGAATCTGGCTACATCTTTGTGATAGCAGGAAGCCACCTCCCTTACCAGTGAGGGTGGATTAGTTAATGCCTGTTAAATGCTTTGAAATGAAATGTCTTCTGTACCCAAATACTCAATCTGATTATAGCCCTAGGTCTGATATCACAGAAAGGAAATGTAGTTCCTGACTGACACCATAGCTCTCAAAGTGGGCTTTTTTTTTTGTGGGAGCTGTGATTGCTGCTTCCTTCCTGATCAAAGGACAACACCTTGAAGAGGAAAAATGGCACTAGTGCCTTACCCAGTTGTGAGAGACAGGAAGGGAGTGGGGTACACGGAGAGAAAGAGGGAGATGGAGGAAAAATCTTGAGGGGGGGAGACAGGATTGGGTAAGGAGCAGAGGGACAGAAAGGGAGAGAATTCGAATTATTATCAGGATCACAGAGCTGTAGCCTACGCTTACATTTCTGTGAAACCTGCTGAAAACAAATGCAATCCTGGAAAAGATAAAGTTTACCCTAACAACAACAACAACAACAACAACAACAACAAAAAGCTGCTTTTCCAAGCTAAGGTGTCAGAGATTGTTTTACTTGGCTTTGCTTTATCTGTTTGCTTATTTGGTTAGTGGGTTGCTTGGTTGGCAGCATTTTGTTATTTTAGTGTAAAATCCAACAAAATAAGAGTCTTTGTATTTTGCCAAGGTAGCTCTTTCTTTTTGCCTTGAGATATGGCCTGATCATTTGCCCCAGTTGCAGCAAGATTCGAGACTTCCTCACATGAAATGACAGGTCCAGCCTGCCTGGACCTTCTTGGATTCTGATCCTGTCTTTGTCTGCCTTGGAGAGACCTGCACTCAGGCAGTCATTCCAGCTGCCCTCTAGTTGCAGGCAGCTGAGGCTTGCTCTTATCCGATGGTCATGCTGAGCCTGCTAAGTTGAATTCCCTTCTTTATCTGTGGGGAAGAGGACATAAGGCAACTCAGAGATAGAAAAGATAATGGGCAATGACAAGAGAGGGTTCCTGTCAGGGAAAATCTGACAAAAAGATGGTAGAAGTACTGCTGAGTCTGTGAGTTCTCCACCCTGGAGGTTGTCAATGCCCATGCCAGTGGAGTCTTACCCAAAATGAGGTGCAGGATCCCTCATTCATTGATTCACCCTTTTTTCTTTTTCTTTCTCTCTCTCTTCTTCCTTTACTTCCTTCCTTTCATTTTTCTCTTTCTTTCTTCCCCATTTCTTTTATCATACATTTATCTGTTCACCTGTATTCATTAATTATATTTATTTACTCTGCATTTATTATATGTCTATTCTTTCAACTAACATGTATTGGGTATCTCCTATGTACTAGGTATTATTCTCAGTTCCAGGCTTACAGTGATAAATAAAATAAGGATTCTGACTTAAAGAAATCAAGCTCATAACCAAATAACCATATTAAAATTAAGCATAATACTTGTCCTAATAAAGAACCAATGAGGTTTTGGGGTGTTCAAAGCAGAGGGGTTATGTCCAGCTACAGGGATTTCAGAAACTTTTGCAGAGGAAGTAACATGAGCAGGGCCTGAAGAGATAGAAGAAATTTTCCTACATAGTCATAGGTGATTGACCAGAAATACAACTGTCAGTAGGCCCAACTCAAAGAAGGGCACAGGGATAAGTCTTTCTGGATTAGTGCCAGGAATGGGATGACTGGGGCACAGGGTAGAGCAAGCAGAGGCCAGAGTTGGACCCAAAGTCTAGAGAGCCCTAGGGTGCTGTGCCACTTTCCTCTCTAACATGGCTGCCACATCCAATATTAAGGGACTCTTTCTGGGACAGCAGAAGGGGCTCCAAAGGCCACTGATAAAACATGGTCACTTGAGAGAAGCAGGAGGGAAGGTTGCCTGGGTGGTAGGTGAATCTCCTGGACTCTTTTCTCATTAGCAATTCAGCCTAGATGAGTTGATCACATTTTGCTATTTTTAATGAAAGTATTATGTATCCTAGCCCAAGCTTGTACAGCAAAATGAATAAGATCAGTGAGTTTGGATTTTGGGTTTCAGAGACCAATGCAATTTTTAAAAATCAGGGGGATGGCCATAAGTATGTCAACTTTTAGTTTTGGTAAGAAAGAATATACTCAAAATTTGCCAATTCACTATCACCATCTGTGGCAAAGACTACTAATTGCCTACAAAGTACCCATTCTCCCCATTTTCTTGACAAACGGAACGCTATTTTATTTGAGGAAGCAATATGGCCAAATCAAAACCACATTTTCTAGCCTCTGTTGGTCACTGAGTGGAGCATCTGCGAAAGCTCTTAAAGAGGGATGACTGATTGGCATGGGTCTTTTTCACCCCTGTCTTGTTCTTTCTTCCAATTTAAAATTACCATCTTTGTAGGACCGTAGATGGTCCTCCAAAGCTCCCTTGGTGTTTGTGGTTCTCTCCATTGATGCCCACCCCATATTTGACCCTTGTGGGTGTGTAAGGGGAGTGAGCATGTTGATATCTGACCTCTCACCCTTCTCTTTCTTTCTGAGGCTCTGCCTTCTATCATTGCAAAGGCTTTTGTTTGCTCCTGCTGTCTGGCAGCAACTGCCTTTGAATCATGACCTTCTCATTTCATAGAGAGAACTATGCCTTCCATATTAGTTAATGTTCAACCAAGATAGCATAAAGTACTCTAGGTATTTCACAACAGAGGAAGCTGAATACATAGAATTGGTTACAAATGCATTGGATGGGCAGGAGGAAGAGATGTGTGGTGGCAACCATGACACTCTATCCAGAACCACCTTCAAGGAAGGACCTGCTGTTCCGGCTGCTGGGAGTGCTATGGGAAAGCAGCCTCCAGCTGTCAGCCTCTTCAGGGCCTGCCTCAGCTGCAAATAGCACCTTGCTCAACGCTACACCCTCCTGGGGTGCCATTATGGCTCACTGCTGGATTACTAATGGGCCCTATACACTCCAGATATCCCTGTGGGAAAGTCCAAAGTTTCACCAGAACTGCATCACAGTTTGACTCTCCATCTGCCCAATTCTGCTTTTTCCAACTCCTTCCCACAATTGATAATTCTTAATAAATATCCTGCCTGCCAGACTTTAACTTGGTGTCAGCTTCCAGAGAACACAACCTGTGACATGAGGTGACCCAGAATTAGTAACTAACTGCAGGAAGTCACAGACATCTCTACACTGGAACAACAGCGTTCAGAGCCTGGAGTCCAGGGCCTGCTCACCATCAATGGGCTGGAGCATTTGACATGGCTAGAACAGAGCCACTGCTGAAACCCCAGGAGGTCCTTCTGACTCACCAAAGTCACTGGAGCCTGGAGCCACCCACTACTGACAAAGATTACACCAGACATAGAAAAAAGAAAAATGTCTTCTATCTCCCTCTCACCTTCCCAGTACCCATCATTTCTTCCCATTAGAATAAACTGCCTGGAAGCCAACTGGCAAATAAATCTGGACAACTGTTTTTGTAGGGTTCCAATCCTGAATGACACAGAGGAGGGCATGAAGGGCAAGAGTGGAACTGAGAGAGACGAGGCAAATTACTGGCAATATACCCCAGCCTCAAGTCCCTACCTTATGGCAGAAGACTTGAGGAGAAGGAGGAAGGATGAGCATTCAGATAAGACCCCAGGCCTGGCTGACACCTTGATGGCAGCCTCATGAAGGACTGAAGCAAAGGATCGAGCTAAGCTACACCCAGATTCCTGCCCCCCTACCCCTAGACACTATGGGATAATAAATGTGTGTTGCCTGAAGCTGCTAAGTTTGTGGTAATTTGTTGCACAGCAATAGATGACTAATACAGTGGGTGATTAACAAAGTGGGATGAGGAAAGCCCAGGAAAGCATTTTAGAGAAAGCATGCAACAAAGAGTAATGTTTCTATAGGTAGCAAAAGAAAAAAGAATATCTGAGCAGAGCAAACAATGATTACTTAGGAATATGAAAATGCATAGTGTGTTCCAAAATTTACAAACAGTTTGGTGTTTCTAGACTTCAAAATGTTGGAGTATGTGGCAAGAAATTAAGCCAAGAAGTCATGAAAGCAAAACTAGATGTTCTCAAATTTGGCTGTCCATTAGAATGTATTAGGGAGCTTTATACATGAGGATGCGTGGCCCCGACCCCAAGAGATTTTATTGTAATGTGTGAAATGCTGTGTTGACATACGGATTTTTAAAAACTCTCCAGGTGGTGGAAAGAGTGGAGTGAAACAAGTGAGGTACTTGCCTCAGTACAAAACCTAAGGGGACACCAAAAGAACTCAGTAGTCAAGATAAGTAATGTTTCAATGCAATATTTAAAAAATCAAAATTGGCCAGGGGCAGTGGCTCATGCCTGTAATCCCAGCACTTTTGGAGGCCTAGGTGGGTGGATCACGAGGTCAGGAGGTCAAGACCAGTCTGACCAATATAGCAAAACCTCATCTCTACTAAAACTACCAAAATTAGCCAGGGTGGTGGTGCATGCCTGTAGGCCCAGCTACTCATGAGGCTGAGGCAGAAGAATCGCTTGAACTCGGGAGGCGGAGGTTGCAGTGAGCTGAGATTGTGCCACTGCACTCTAGCCTGGGCGACAGAGCGAGACTCTGTCTCAAAACACACACACACACACACACACACAATATAAGCATAACTGATGTTTCCAAAGAGACTTATATACTGTCCAGTAAATCTAGGGATTTGTACTGGGCCAGGTTTAGGCATTAAGCAGCAGGGAGACATGATCAGATTTATGTTTTTTGAAAGTCTCTTCGGCTGCTGAGCAGTAAGTAGGTGGGGAATGGAGGATAGGTGTGGTAGGATTCCAAGACCAGAGAGAGACAGACTAGCTGGATAAATCCTACTGGAAAGTGATTCAGAATGAACTAAAATCAATCACAGCAAGGTTGGAGGAGAAGAAGGATGAGTCAGTGGCTGTGCTGCTGCTGGCTGCACCAGCTTGTAAAAGTGGATTATATACATCTCTTTCCCAACTTCATGCTCAATGATGTCATATTGTTAGCTAAAAATTAGCTGTGATGAAGGTATTTACACCACAGAAATTGGCAAACATTGCAAATCAGAAAGTAGTTTTTATTTTTTTGGCTGAGAGGCATGTTTATAAACATGACTAACTCATAGGAGTTAAACATGGAGGGAGAGAGGGACTGAAATGACCCACAAGATGACTGTCTGGTGCCAGTAACTAAATTATGAACTTAAGAGGGGATTGGCTCCAAGCTAATCATTAGTTGCAACAGCAGTGTGCAAGGAGGTATCTGAGGTCACCATTAGTCTTATAAGCTCAGCAGCTGGAAGGATTTCTAGGATGCCATTTATTACAGTGCAAAGCAGCTCTGAGGAGCCACAAGCCCTAAAAGATTTAGGGTATGCCTAGAAAACATTGAGAGACAAGTTGAATAGCAAAGATTTGGTCTGTGATCTTTAGGAGTCTATGTCTAGGAAAAAATTATGAGCATCACCAGTAATGGAGCTGGTGTCCACTCAGGCACCATAGAAGTAATTAATATTAGATAGTCAACTGGGAATTAAGCTAGGAGTGTTGATTCTAGGGTTTGCTCTGCCAATAATTTGTTGGCTAACATAAGACAATGTGTTAAACCTCTTAGTCCCTCATTTTCTTTATCTATAAGATAGTCTTACTTTTTTCCCATATTACACTGTGATTTTGAAGATAAAATGAAATGAGATAATATCTGTCAAGACTCCCATACAAATTTAAAGGAACTCTTTAAATGCAATATATAATCACACAATTGTATAAATTATTATTATGCTAATAGTATTATGCTAATTATCTAATACTTTTCAAAGACCTGAATGGACCGCAGTGATGTCACTGTAGCCAGACTTCTACCTTTAGAGAGATTTGGAAAGCTGGTTAAATTTCAATTCTAGGAGCAGCAGCTAACTAAAGTTTTGGTTTATTTTTTACTTTGTACTTCATTCCTTTGGAATTTAAGAAATTACTGCTCTGCCTTAAAGGGGAAATTTATTTGGTCTCATGATAAGTAATTTTAGCTTAGCTTGCCTACCTGTGTTTGAGTTCAAATTTTCTCTAGATACATTATCATTTAAACTAGAGGGAAACAATCTTCCTTAACTAGAGCACAGGGCCATGACCTTGCCTACATGATGGGCAGCTAATCCACTTAGAACCAGTGACTTGCTTTGTATAATTTATAAGACCCTATGAAAAGACAGGCCTCCATAGATTAATATTTCAGCTGTCTTCCCTTCCATTTCATACTCTGGATGTGGCAGCAACAATCACATGAATCATTCCTGAACTGAGTCGATATCAAACATCCAGAGCTTTATCTGCATTCGCTGAAGGTCCAGCTCATTCAAGGGAAGTTCCTATAGGATTTCAAATACATGGGTGATTTGCCTTTGACACCTCTTACCCCAACCTGACTGTGCTAGTGTTTTAAAAAGTAGCCTTAAATTCTTTGAAAAGCTTTATGTTTTTATTTAGAGGTGGGGGGTTCTGGTTCATGTCCTCTTGAATCTGAGCAGGCTTGTGATTGCTTTGACCAAGAGTATGGTGGAAGTATACTCAGTATGTGACTTCTGAAGCTACGTCATAAAATGTCATGCAGTTTCCTCTGTCTCTTGAAATTCTTGTTCTCTGGACACTCTTTCAGGACACTCCCGTTTAGAACCCTACTGTCATGCTAAGAGAAGCCCAAGCCACCAGCAAAGGTCACATGTAGGTATTCTGGTCACCAATTCCAGCAGAACCCGGCATTGAATCATCACCTCCCAGGCACCAAACATATAAGTGAAGAAGCCTCCAGATGATTCCAGTCACAAGCCATGGATTCACCTAGCCCCTTAAGTCCCTCTGCCTGAGGCAAACTGTGGAAAAGAAACATTGTAGAGCAAAGGCAAATCATCCCTGCTATGCCCTGTCTAAAATTCTAACCTAGAGAATTCATGAGCATAAGAAAATGGTTGTTGTTTATGCCATTAAGTTTGGAATGGTTTGTTATGCAGCAATAGGTAGTTAGAACACTGTCTGACTAAGCTAAAATTTCTTTTTCTTTCTTGAGTATATGAGAAACTACTGACCTAGTTAAAAAGGATACATTTCTTCAAAACAAAAATACTGTTCTGTACCTCTGGCTGAAGTATTAAACAAGCCTTCTGAGTGAGAGCTCCACATTTTTTGTCCCTGTCTGTTGACTTCCTGATGGAAAGACTAGTTCTTGGTGCTGAATTTCCTTTCTCTGTCCCATCTTTACAGGTTTTTGATGATTTATTTCCTAATTCATTTATTTTTCAAATAAGTGTTTGTCAAACCACTACTATGCAGTGGGTGCACTTCTAGATGTTCAGGATGTGATGGTGAGCACAACATGCAGGGTCTCCGTCTTTCTGGACATGGAGTCCAGTATAGAAGTCTTACTGTTGTTCATGCCACAAACTCTTTTGACATCTGGTGAGGTCAATGGACCCTTTCTCAGAATTGTGTTTTTAAATCTATAAGACATCAAAGCTCGTGAAGGAAACTGCTGATATTACAGTAATTACCAAAATATTTTAAAAACACATTTGTGATATAATAATATATGTGTTTCTTTATTAATGCATTAAATAACAAGATCTAGTGGTGAGCCTAATTAATTTCATTGTAGTGATGAGTGAAAATAACATGTTAAAATCCTTCCAAAAACTGTATTATGAAAATAGCTGTGTTGTCTGTTGGTAACAAAGTCACAAGTGCAACCAATGCTACTGTGGTTTGCTGTCTATATACGTAATAGAAGGAAAAGATACATTTTAGTAAGATTTAGTAGAAATAAATATGTAATATGTAATTTTTTCTTATCCAAATTAATGGATCATCTGAATTCTGTGGTCTATAGATCTCAGATTAACAACCCTTGGTCTCAGGGTATAAGCAGACATCAACCAAACAATAAACTGTGATGCCTGCTATATGCATGTATTAGTTTCCTAAGACTGCTGTAACAGAGTACTACAAACTCAGTGGTTTGAAACAAGAGGAATTTATTCTTTTTCATTTCTAGAGTCAACAAGTCCAAAATCAACATCACTGGGCTATGGTCCCTCTGGAGGTTCTAGGAAAAATTCCTTACCTCTTCCTGCTTCTGGGGGTTGCTGGCTTTCCTTGGCTTGTGGCTGTATCTCGCCAGTCTTCAAGGCCAGCATCATCAAATCTCTCTGCTCCACTTTCACATGGCTTTCTCTGTGTCTGTATCATAGTTCCTTCTGGCTCTGTCTTATAAGAACACTTGTTATTGCATGTAGAGCCCACCTGGATAATCCAGGATAACCTCCCCATCTCAAGATCCTTAATTTAATCCTGTCTGCAAAGTCTCTGTCTTATAAAGTAACAAGTACAGGCTCCAGGGAATAGTATATTCTTTTGAGGGGCCATCTTTCACCCTCCCACTGTGACTATGGGTCCTGATCCAACCTGGGGGCTATGATGTGCCAGGAATGGCTTTCCTGAGGAAGAGACTATGAGCTGATAACTGAAAGAAGAGTGAGAGCAACTAGATGAAAGGGGTGGGTGAGGCAGGTGAGATTGTTTCAGACAGGAGGATGGGTTCATGCAAGAACACAGAAACTGGAAGTCTATGCTACATGCTGGGTGTGGAAGACAGACAGTGTGTCTGGGGCCCAGTGTGTTTGCAGAGGTAGTGGGGGGGTGGTGGGCAGAGTGCATACAGATGCCCAGGAGGGGCCAGTGGGGGCCACATCCTGAAATGCTTAATAGGATTTACTTCTTTCCTTCATAGCAATGAGAAGATATTAGATGATATTATATGCTCAGAGCTGGGGTTTCAAAAGATCATTCTTGTTTAAGTGAGGAAAATAGATCATGTAGTGAAGGATTGCAAGAACTAATGGTGGGGGGAACCAGTTACAAGGTGTGCAGGGTCCCAGCCAGAGATGACAGACACTTGGTCTAGGGAATAAGTTACGGAGGTGGAAGAGAATTTGAGACCAGGTTAAATCAATGAACATTTTAGAAAATCCAGCAACTCATGGAACAATATAGGTTTGATTAACCATAGAAAAACATGGACAGAGTAAATTGCCAATGTGTGTAAGTATGGGTTTTAATTTACAAACCTGAGTGAAGGAGTGATACGTACCTTAATTTTACTATATTTAACTTAATCAGCTCTGAGCCAGTGGAAAATTCAATGTCAATTACTAACGAGAATTTTTCATGCCGCCTTCTCAAGACTGCGTGAAAGGTTTGAGCAGTTTATACAATCCAGACACCTGAAGAAGGACCCTGGGAGTGTGTGGTTGTGTTCAATGCTCAGTGATATATACATATTCCTTGTTGAGGCCCACATGGGCTATTAAAGGCTGTTACGAATTTTAGGATCAAGCTGGACCTGTCTTATGCCCAGGCTCTGAACACCATGTAATCCCCACCTCCAATACTGGGAATTACAATTTGACATGAGTGTTTAGTAACCCATTTCCATACAGTTGCAAAGTGATCTATGCCAAAATGAACAGTTCTGAGATTCTTTTAGGTAGGTAAATGTAGCCATCAGAAATATTGCAATGGGGAAGCATTAGCTACTCTTGCTATAACCTGCCAAGAGAATGCAAATCTTAGAACAAATTTCATCATTTATCTGGACATTTATTAATGGTTTAAAGGAAAGCAACTGTTCATACAAGCTTAGGAAGCCCTGAGTCTCTGTTCTTTCAGGTGCTGCAACTATCACCATCTTGCTTGAAAGGTTCATTTGAGAGCAGTCTCAAAACTCTAGAGGCAGGATTTATGAATCTTGCATTGAATCTCTCCTGTTTAAGGTTATGTATGAGCTACATTTTAGAGATGCCGGTGAATATGGGCTACAGGCCTTGCTAGCTTCTTATAGCCTGTTTATGTCTCAATTTGAGCTCTCCAATAAGCTAGAGTTTAGATGCAAATAGTTCATTTAGTAGAAGAAACCACCAGTGAAGGGAGTGTATAAGTAAGCCCTTGGAAGAAAGGTAGAAAGGAATGTTGTCAAGCTAGTTGCCATTACAGGTAGCTAAAGATTAAATCTGTAGGAAAAATGCTGTGGGCCAGGGTACAGCACATGCCTCTGTGTTAGTTTGTTCTCGCATTGCTATAAAGAAATAATTGAGACTGGGTAATTTATAGAGAAAAGAGGTTTAATTGGCCTATGGTTCTGCAGGCTGTACAGAAAGAATAGCAGCTTCTGTTTCTGGGGAGGCCTCAGGAAGCTTCCAATCATGGCAGAAGGCAAAGGGAGAGTGAGGCATCTTACATGGCAGGAGCAGGAGCAGGAGAGAGAGTGAAAAGGGAGGTACCACACACTTTGAAACAACCAGATCTTGTGAGAACTCGGTCACTATCACAAGAACAGCATGAAAGGGATGATGCCAAAAAACACCCCTATGATCCAATCATCTCCCACCAGGCCCCACCTCCAACACTGGGGATTACAATTTGACATGAGATGTGGGCAGGCACACAGATCCAAATCATATCAACCTCCAAGTAATTCCAAGTGAGGGAGATACTGTTTGGCTGTGACTGCACCCAAATCTCATCTTGAATTGTAGTGACCTGGTGGTAGGTAATTGAATCATGGGGGCAGTTACCCCAACGCTGCTATTCTCATGACAGTGTGTGAGTTCTCACGAGATCTGATGGTTTTATAAGGGGCTTTTACTTCTTTTGCTCGACACTACTTGCTGCAGCCATGTGAAGAAGGATGTGTTTCCCTCCCCTTCTGCCATAATTGTGGGTTTCCTGAGGCCTCCCCAGGCATGCGGAATTGTGAGTTAATTAAACCTCTTTCCTTTATAAATTACCCAGTCTTGGGTATGTCTTTATTAGCAGCATGAGAACAGACTAATACAGAGGGGTAAGGGACCTGGGGTATTTATGTACCAACGCTGGGTCGTTGAAGAAGTCCATTTGAGAACTACTCAAAAGGAATCAATTTCCTGGCAATTTTGGTGAGTCACACAGGCAGGACAGTGGGCTCTGGTAACAAGACAAAGCCCACAGGCTAGGCAGCTGCTGGCATTTGGCAGTGGGCCAGTGTCCCCAAAGTCTAAGGGTGAGGCGACATGGGTGGAATGCCAACAGCATCTGCTATACAGATAGCCCACTGCTGGCATTCCTTCTGCTACCTAACAAGTCGCTAGTTTTGCCAATGAAAACTCATTCTGATGTTTACTATATATGAATTAGGAAAGTCTCATGTGTTGATTGCAACACCATTGAAGGCATGCTTGCAGAAACTACCTCTGTAAGTTAGCTATTCTGGTCTAATGTCAGCCAAACACTCTTGGAGTGGGAAGTCTCTAATAGGAAACTGATGGCCCCTAAAGCTGAAGCTTTAACTATCACATACATGTAATCACATGGTCTATGCTCAAATCATTTAAAGTGAATTACAGACATTATCATACCTGCCATCCCCGAGCCCTTTTGTCAGAGGACCTCATCCTACTCAGTCACTGTGTGAGGAAATAAGGCTCAGGTTCCCTCCAACATACCACCAGCACCTGGAGGAACCTGGTCTCTTTCCTTAAAGAGTCTCAAGCAGTCTTTACCTCTCTTCCATTTCTCTTTCTCTTAAAATCCTTGAACTCCAAGTATTCTCCTCCATTTCCTTATGCCCAGCCCCGCCATCCCCTGCAGACCCCCTCCCCCAACATAGATGCATCCTTTGAATAATTATTTTCAATGGCTTTAGGTTTCTCTAAAAGCCACAGGCTGGAATTGCATTTTGTATCCTGTGTCTTAATGGCAGGGATTGTAGTTTTCCACAATTCCACACAAAGTCCCTGAGGCAAAGGAGCACCCTGTTTGTCTTCCTGTGAGAGGATGAGGAGAAGGAAAAAAACCTAGAGCAGCAAGATCGAAGTGAAAATTAATATTTTAATAAATTATTCTGCCACATTTGTGTAAAACTTGCATTCTGTGGTTTCATTTTTCAAAAAGGTAATTTTAAAACACATAAATAGATTGATACGACCACAGCATATTTATTTACCATCTGTTGGCTATCTCCTATGTTTTTGGATCTATGGCAAGATCAGTGTATATATTATGTCATCAAATTTTCATGTATATTATGTGAAACATGATTATCCCCTTTTTACAGATAAGGAAACTGATTTTCATAGGGATTCTTTAAAAACCCATTTTTTATTATTACAAAAGAAATTCACTGACAAGAAAATTAAAAAGCCTTCCTCAAAATAGAAATCATTATTATCCTGTATCCATACATGATAATTTATACTATTTTGATTATATCATGCCCATATTTTTTTCAATGTCTATTTGCACATATATTTTGAAAAACAAAATTAGGTTCTTTCAGTAGCAATCTTTTTTATTTATCCTCTGAGAATGCCGAAGGGCGATTTTCTGACATGGATTTTCTTGAGCTGGAAACTAAATCTTCACCAGGGCAATCCAAAAGCATGCAGGCTTCAAATCATTCATGGTGTGAAGAGATGTATGCTGAAAAGGGGAGCGGGAGCAGCTTAATTGTGCAATTTTTGTGGGTTCTTTGTAAAACTCTTGGTCTGCAGCTTACAAAAAACCTTTGCCTGGTTTGCTAAATAGCCCTACTTACTTGGCCTGGGATCTTCCATCTGATTGAGCATCCCCAATTTGGATTGCGTTACTTTAAAATTTGAGGCTATTCTCATTGGTCATCTGGGACCATAGCAAAAATCCATACGTTTTATTCTTCCACTTTTCTACTTTGTGAAATACAGACTAGTTTGAGAACTCTTAAGAAGAAAACAACATTTTTAGAGTCGCTCTCAAAGGCTAAAAGCAAAGAAAAGAGAACCCTTCTGGAGTCTTCTCATCAAGCTCCCCCGCAAGCCCACAATTGTCTCAGGTTTGAGTCCCAGCTGAGTGAGCATATTCCCTGACTGGGGTAAAGACAGGGCTTGGCGTCTTCCCAGCCCTTTTTATTGTGATGGCAGGCTGAGACCAGCCACTGTTGGAGAGGGAGAAATGGGGAGGACCAGGAAAGCCATGCAATGGGGAGTGGGTGGCTTCACCCCTGGCAACCAGGCTCTCTGTGGCTGCAGCTTTTTTCAGACACTCTCACAGCCATCCTCCCCTGCTTGTTCCCTTGTTATGGACCACAGCCTAGGCTGTGAATCCTGTTAGGGTAAGGACTGCACCAACCTAATAAGTCCCCAGACCCTAGCAGTGTTCAAAGCATGCATATTGAATGAATGAATGCGTAAATGAATGAATGAATGAATGATCTGATTTCCATAACACTAAGGCATTTCCCAGAGGCAACAAGGCCCTTTAACTTTCAGTGAGCCAAATGCACACTGGATTTATTTCACAATATCTACTCCTATGGAAACAGAAGTCCCAAAACTAGACTTAAACAAACCCCTTTCCACAAAGCCAGACTTAACTAGCCAGGGCCAGAAACCCTTGTAATGCTTGACTTCTCTCTTTCATTCCCCCATGTCCAATTTGCCACTGCAACCTCAAAAGGGGGGCTCATATCTGGCCTCTGCTTGCTTAACAATCTCACTTAGCAACTTTAGCCAAGACCCTCATCCAGCTCTTCCATCACTGTGAGATGTAACCAATCTTGGAGCAAAATGCTTCCATCAAAGGAAATTTTATACAAAAGTCAAAGGTGTAAAACTGATGAAAATTGTTGCTGTGGGTAAAGGAAAAGGTGCCTAGCACACCTTACCACCCTAAACCTACTGTCGTGTGTAATCTTGGATTCTAGGGATGCACTTTGAAATCAATAGACCCAGTCTTCTGCATACCTGGTTTCCCTACCTCAGCTTGCTAAAATGAACATCTAATCATTCGAGGTTCCTGCTTAAAATCTTGTAGTGCTTCCTGTTATATATTGTAAATCCCTAGCTGGAATGCAAAGTCTTTCTTAACCTGGCCCCATCCTGCGTTTTCAGACTTATCTCTTGTGAAGTTACCCAGTGCTCCATGTTTTTAATTTCTTTAAATTTCTCACTTTTCTCTGAACACCCCAAGACTTTTCACAACCGCCTACCTTTGCATATGACATTTTCTCACCTGAGGAGTTCTTCACTTCCATTTTTGTGGTTCAAATTTGACATATTCTTCAGTGTCTACCCCAAAAACTGTTTCCCCCACTTATCCTTTCCTGGGGACTATATATGTTTCTTTTCTTTCCTATCAGATTGTGGTTTTCTTGGGGGCAGGAACTGTGTGTCATTCAACTCTGAACTCAGAGTGCCTAGCACAGTGCTTGGTACAAGAGCAAATCATCAATAAATGTTGGTTGAATAAGTTAATGGATTAACAAATGCAAGAACAAATTATTGTTAGTTGAACCCATGAAAAATGGATTCCCAGAGAAGGTGAGACTCAAGCTGAATTCTGAAACACAGGAAGGTTTGGTATAAATGGAAACTACTTGAAGGATTTTAATCCACTGCTGACTTTGGCTGGACTGAGTCAGGATTATTACCCTGACTGGCCTTCATCAAGGAAACCTTGACAGGAACTGAGATAGGAGTCCCCAAGGTATTTATTTACCTATGTGAACCACCTAGGTAAAAGACATTTCCAGAGCGAACCTCATCCACTCTAAGCCATAGTCACTGTGCTAGTTATTATGTATCTCTTTCCCACCAGTCCTACACCCACTCATCCATTTTATACTTTTCTCACCCCTGGGGATAGAATCTCCTAGCTCCCTTGCTAGCTGATTGCTGATTAGACTCTGATCATGGAAAGCACAGGCAGGCGATTTGAAGAGTCTCTCCCTGATCACATGTTTTTGGCAGGGGCTGTGCCATTCAACTACAGCTTCGTGGTGGGCAGAATAGGGCCCCCTCCTAAATGTTTGTGTGCTAATCCATGGAATCTGTGAATATGTTATCTTACATGGCAAAACAGACTTTGCAGATGTGATTAAGTTAAAGATCTTAAGATGGGAGATTATTCTGAATTATCTGGGTGGGCCCAATGCAATCTTAAGCATGCTTACAAGAGGGAATCAGGGCCAGGCACAGTGGCTCACACCTATAATCCCAGCATTTTGGGAGGCCGAGGTGGGCAAATCACTTGAAGTTAAGAGTTTGAGAGCAGCCTGGCCAACATGGTGAAACACTGTCTCTATTGAAAATACAAAAATTAGGGGATGGATACAAGATGGCCGATTAGGAGCAGCTCAGGATTGCAGCTTCCAGCGAAAGCACAGAGGGTGAGTGGATGTCGCATTTCCAGACTGATTTTTATTGCCCACAGACCAGGAGATTCCCAGGCAGAGGAGCCCCATGGGTCGCCAGTGTGGCTGTTTCGGCCTGCGCGACTGTTTTGGCCCATGCCCTGGCTCAGCTGTTTCAGCCTATGTGGCATGGCATTTCCCCGAGGGCACCGTTTTAGCTGGTGATTGGAGCTACGGGAAGACAGAGTTGCTCATTCAACTGATAGAAAAGGGGACTGAAACAGGGAGCCAGGCCAGGAGAGACCCGGGCAAAAAAGCACCATGAATCTCAGCACGGCTGTTTCAGCTGGCACAGACACAGTACATCGCTGCACAGGAAATCACACAGATCCCGGTGCCTTTTCAACAGGCAACTGGAACCTGGGAGACAGTTGACCATTCGCTCTGAGGCAGGGAGCCAGGTGATCAGGCTCAGCTGGTCCCACCCCCACAAAAAAGCAGTAATCTGAAATGCTCTGGATTGAGAGTTTCACAGCAAGCACAGCTGAACCAGGGACAGTCCAGCTCTGTGGGGGAGGGGCGTCTGCCATTACCGAGGCAGTCCACCACTACGGAGGTAGTCCACCATTGCTGTGGTAGCCCACCATTGCCTAGGTAGCCCGCCATTACAGGGAGAGTCTGCCATTATAGAGGTGGGCCACCATTGCCGAAGCAGTTCTAACTGTATCCGTATAAACAGGACTGCAGGGAAGTTCACATGGCAGCTGGGTGGAGCCCACAGCTGCTCAGCAAAGCCTCTGTAGGCAGACAGTGACTAGGCTGCCTCCTGGCAGGGCAGGGCAGCCCTGAAAAAAGGCAGCAGGACAACAGAAACTCATAAACAA
>CAUYLG010022184.1:0-87446 GCA_963573385.1 Cacajao melanocephalus
GGTTATTCTGGTTGAGTTTGAGTGTGAGTTTTAGAAATGAAGGTGTGAAATGAAGGTGTGAGTTTTAGAAATGAAGTTCCTTGGCCAACAGATCCTATATTTGTCAAGGGCTATAATGATCGCTTAAAAAATTGGGTTTACAGTCTGTTTTATTAGAGACTAGGATTACAACCCCTGCTTTTTTTTTTTTTTTCTCTCCATTTGCTTGGTAAATTTTCATCCTTTTTTTTGAGCCTATGTTTGTCTTTGCATGTGAGATGGGTCTCCTGAATATAGCACACTGATGGGTCTTGACTCTTTATCCAATTTGACAGTCTGTGTCTTTTGATGGGGGCATTTAGCCCATTTACATTTAAGGCTAATATTGTTATGTGTGAATTTGATCCTGTCATTTTGATGCAAAAAGCTATGGTCAAGGTGCACCCCTAGGCCTTTGGGCCCACCTAGAGCAGCCGAGGGCCGCCGCTGCTGTGCCCACCTGGGATTGGCGTGTTGAGCACATACTGTGAGGTGGTGGAAAGGAAATTGGCAACAGAGGCTGAGAGTCTTGAGAAGGAGTTTGGAGCTGAAAACTAATCTATGCAGAACCTGGAGCAGCCCCCTTAACTTTTCGTGTCTCCTTTCTTATCTATCAAAGAATTTGGGCAATAATCTAAGGTGTTCATTTGAAAATAAAATCAATGGTGTTCAAAAACAGTGCAGTTGAAAAAAAAAACACTCTGGAAGTGTTCCTATTATGAAACACCTAAACGTGTGAGGTAAAAGATTTTTTTAAGTCCGTCAAATACAAACCTCAACTTGGACTGAACAGGGAAGTTCCCACGGGCAAGAATCTAACAGGAGGCAAAGACAGAACACAATTTTCCCAGCACTTCAGCGCCCCCGGGCATTGGCTGCCCTTGGTGTCTTAGAGTTCTGACTTTCAATCTCCAGAAAGAACACACAGGAAAAGACACAGAGATGGTGTAAGTGTGGAGTTAAAGTGAGGCCCAAAGCATAGCCATGGTCACAATTAACCTCGGCAGGGAAGGGCAGGTGGGCCTATTCCGCCCGGACAGAACAGAAATGTCTCTGGGTTCTGCGTGTAAGAATGTGTTTTCTTCAACAACTAATAAACAAAAGGTCCCCCAAAACTGTCTTGTGGGTTTCAAATTCAAATTTTTATTGATGTTTTTGGTTCAGAAAAACTCAAGTGGAGACGTGAGGTTGATTCTGGGTCTACGATGCCTCTAGGCTGGCACCATGGAAGTCAATTCATATTCTCCCCAGCACGATGGATTTTCTCCAGGCCACTCAGGCTTCTGACTCCAGGGAGCCAGCCACCAGGATAAAATAAAGAAATCAAGATTAGCAGAAAGAAGGGCAGCCCTGTAGTTCAGATAACTGAATTATCAGAATATATTAGAAAAGGCATTTAAAACAATAAAGAACATGAAGAGGAACTAAAATTATTGGGGGAAAAAAAGCAAGGCTGTATTAAAGTAAATGACTGGATTAAGAAAAGCATATACAAATACAACTGCTGAGTACAAAAATAAGATGCCTTTGATAGAAAAAATAGATGGATTCTGGCTATCCCTCTACATGGCAGACTAGAAATCGTGAAGGCTCTGGCTGCAGGAGATCTACGCTGATTTAAATAATGTAAAAGCCACCTTTTAGACACAGGCATCTGACAACCTGAGCAAAATTTTTTCAGATCCAGCTATCAGCACAGCCTCAGATCCCACGAGAAAGGCACGTTCATTCTGTCTACACTCTGCATGTCAGCCTCAGAGCCCAACACGAAGGTGCATTGACGCTGTCTACACTCTGCGGTGTCCATGCAGCTGGATGGCCAGAACTCTGAAGGCTGATTTTCATGTGATGCCCATCCCAGTCATGGAGCAGATTCCACGGGACAGATTCCAGCCACAGTAACGGAAATGCTCTCAGGAGCTGTTTTCTAAAAGTGGGTGATCTACCTATGTCAATGCCTGGAATTCAATTTGTCAGTGAAAGGCTCGGAGGCAGAGTCTTTGCTACTCTCATGCTTAGAGAAGCAATGTTTCCACTTCACCTTTTCCTTCTCAAGTGGCTTTGTGCACAGACACTGGGTCTCCCAGTCATTGGAGCCGTCTATGGAAGGCGCTGCCTGTAAATGCTCCTGTGGGGTTTTCTCCATGTGGGCCTGATTTTATAACTTGGCCTCCCCATCACATAATATAACACACTTTTAAATATTCTACAGTTACATATATAGGCGGAGGTCTGTTCACTTGCTATAAAGAAAAACTTCGCTCAGACATTATAGTGAGAGCCCAGCGTAGTGGATCATGCCTGTAATCTCAACAATTTGGAAGGCTGAGGCAGGGAAACTGCTTGAGACTGGGAGTTCCAGACTAGTATAGGCAACAAAGTAAGACACCATTTCTATACAAAAATAATAACAAGAAAAAATAGCTGTGGGTGTTGGCATGCACCCGTAGTCCTAGCTACTTTTCGAGAAGCTAAGGGAGGAGGATCCTTTAAGCCCAGGAGGTTGAAGCTGCAGTGAGCCATGATTGTGCCACTGCACTGTAACCTGGGTGACAGAGTGAGACCCTGTCTGAAAAAAAAAAGCTACAAAAAATGAAATTAGAATGCACTCTAAAATCCCAGTAATTATGTGTATCACATGTTATATTTTGAACATATAAAAAACAAAGGTCATTAAATAAAGGGAGATCTCCTGATACTAGTTGTATTTAAGAACAAACCAAAATGATGAAGAGTAAATGTCGTGTCGCAGCTCCCTGAGTTCTGGGTACATTGATGCTGTCTACACTCTGCGGTGTCCGTGCAGCCCAATGGCCAGAGCTCGGAAGGCTGCTTTTATATGAAACTTCCTGCTGCTCTATGAAGGCAATGTCTCCCCTTGCATCACAAGTGCTCTTTGTCTGGAACGAGCCACTTAGAGCTTGTGCTCAGAGATGTTGTAGGAGACCAATTCTTTGTGTTTGGCCCTTCCGGGCCTTTGAGTTGATTCTGAGGATTCCTTGCATTTATTTGGTTCCCTTTAGCAAAAACATCAGACTAAAATGAAAGCATTTCATCAACTCAAACTTTCTGAATCACAGTGAAAGTTAGAGATTTTAAAGTCACATACTTTGGCTAAGGGGGACCTCCCTCTCCAAAAAAAAAAAATTAATTTGCAACAATTGTTAATATGGCATAGAAAATACAGTTTTAGAACTGCAAGCTGAGATACTCTTCTGCACATTACTGTGATCATGGATTTGTGATGCTATGCACTTGTCAAACCTTGAAAAACTTATGGTGCAAAGAATGAACCTTATTGAGTAAACATTAAAAGCAAATAATGTATGAGGTTGAGAAATTCCTGGATGGAATGTGGATGGGGACAAAACCTTCTACAAATGTACATTGCAAACAAACTCACTGCGAGGGGACAGAGGTGCTGACCTAAAGGCATTGAAAACGAGTGGATTCTGAAGACTGAAGGCAAAGGGAAACACACATAAGCGCTGTACTCTGGATGATAAAGTGGTTTCCCACAGTGGTGCCACCAACGTCGCTGAAACCACAATGCGTGTGCGTGGGAGGGACGTAATTAATGAATGGACGGCGGGTGATGGGAGCAGGTTTCCAACTGAAGAGTGGGAGCTCACAGACAAATGCATGACACCTGTGTGTTTCACGGGGAAATGGATTGGAATGGGGACAGCAGGAGGCTCATATTTTCTTTAATATAGATACAAATATATACATATAAAATATTTGGAGGTATTTGTAGGTAAATGGATTAGAACACACACATATATTTTCTTGCTCTGTGGGCTGAGAATGCTCCAGTAACAAGGAGCACACCAGGAACCCTGATAATGATTTTTTGAAACACATTTCTCTTTTTTTTTCTTTTTCTGTTTTTAAGACAGGGTCTCACTCTGGTGCTTAGTCTGGAGTGCAGTGGAGCAATCTTGGCTCACTGGAACCTCCGTCTCCCAAGTAGCTGGGACCACAAGCATGCACCATGACACCAGGCTAATTTTTGTTTTATTTTTAGTAGAGACAGGGTTTTGCCATGTTGTCCAGCTTGGTCTCAAACTCCTAGCTTGCCTTGGCCTCCCAAAGTGCTGGGATTACAGGCTCTAGCCACCATCCCCAGCCATGATCATGGATTTGAATACTGTTCTTTAATAAAAGAAACCAGGGATCCTTAGAGAAGTGTCTGACCCTAGGACTGGAGCAGGGAACAAACTACATGAGCCTGGAGCACTTGGTAGTGCCAACACCCCAGAAAAACAAAACAAAAAAGTCCTCAAACACAAAACTACAATGAGATTATATCAAAGGGACACAGGCGCCAGTCATAAAAGCTCTCAATGGTCAAATCTGGAAAAAATTGAACAAGAAAATAAATGAAATAGTATCGGAATATAACCCGAAGTGTAACATCAATATTCATGAGTCTCCACTGATATAGATAAATGATTGACCATATAAACAAATAAACAAGATCAATTTATAGGTCTCTATTTATTGATTAAAAAATAGATCTCCCATATAAAAGAATTCTAGGAAGTTCCCAAAGGTATTCCACCCTCCAGGAGGTGGAGGACGGACAGCTCTCCATTCCTGAAGTGTAGGAGGCTCACGTTGACTTTGTTTTAAAGAGCAAAAGGTGGACAAGGAGAAAAGGAAACAAGAAGGACAACTTTAAGTGGAGAAACATGACACACACAACCCGAGGCCCAGATCAAGGTCAACACCAACACCGCTAAGTTGCCTTGGTGTGCCCTTGATGTGACATAATGAGAACGGCGCTTTGCCTCTGTGGGCTTCCTCCCAAACATCTTTAGCCCCTGTCTAATGATGAGAAAAACGTCAGAAAAGCTCCTTTTGAGTGACAATCCACAAAGCACCTGACCAGTCTCCCTCAAAACTGTCAACGTCATCAAAAGCAAGGGAAGTCTGAGAATCCGACATGGCCAAGAACAGCCTCGGAGACATGACAGTTCAATGTCACACAGTGTCCTTCATGGGATCCCGAGACAGAGAGGTAATGTGGTGGACGAAAATGAGGAACCCTGAATGCAATATGAACTTTCGTAAAGATTAACACATCCATATTGGTTCCCTTGTGGCAAATATACCCTACTAGTACATTATCAATCACAGAAACTGGATACGGAGTGCATGGGAACTCTCTGGAGTATCTTAAACATTTTCTATGAATGTAAAACTTCTAAAATTAAAGGTTGCTGAAAAACATGAGTCATATAAATTCATAGTAGACAGAGCACATTTTTGTATAAACAAACCTGAGTCAGACCATGTCTTATGAATTAATCCATATTGCACGTTAAAAACTTTACTGGGCATGCTGGGATCATTAATTCATGACAGATCACCACGGAGAAGAAATTCCCTTGTGCTATCAGATAATCAGGTAGAAAAACACCTGTCAGGGTGGGAGCAACATACTTGGTTTCCCTGACGGAGCTGTGCCTGAACAGTCAATCCTAGGCAACAGGAACCCACACTCCAAGATATTTCTTATGCTGCACTTTGAGTCCCAGCGAAAGACGAAATGCCTTTGAGGGCTGGAAGCCTAACACATGGGCACACAGCAGAAGATGAGTGATGGCAGCCCAACCCCAGAGCACGATGGGCCTTCAGAATGACCCCCTCCCGACTCGGGTTGAAGCAGAGTCAATTACTTTTATAATTGCTGCCCCACTAATGCCGATGTCCTAATGAGATCAAAACCATTACACTTTCCTTTCATCTGTTCCTACATTCTTGGAAGTGGGGGGTAAGAGGTATTTGTTTGCTGTAAGAAACTCTTTGAAAATTAAAAGGATCTTGATAATGAGATAAATAAAAGCTTCTCCTAAATGTAGGCAGCTGTGGTTTGCTTTCTTCCATTTACATTTCATTGGAATTGGAAGGGAGAGAAGTCTGTTTGTTCATATTGTGTCTACAAGGATTGAGGAATCCCTCTGCCATTTCAGGTCACTGCTGTTTTGGCAGGCTGATGAAAACAAAGGATCGAGTCTCTCAAATCCAAAGACAGTCTCTTCTATCAAAGAGCAGGGTGATAATGGGTGTGCCACATTTTGAAGACCAGGACTCCAGCCCAATGGCAAATACATGCATTTAGCGGCTCCTATGTCTTGACCATGTGTTCCAATGAAGTTCACAATGTGAAATGATGAGCCATGTAGAATTCCCCGAATTATGAGCTAGTAGTTTCTAGCTGGATGCCATCAATGTTTTTGAAAAAAAAGGGTGTGATTCTTTTAACTCATATGTTGCATTTAATGAAACTTAATTTTATGCTTTAAAACAGAATGAATTATTCTCACTTACAAATATCTTCAAAATCATCCAGGGGTATTTAAAGCAGTGTTTCAGAGTTCACCTTGACTTGATCCACAACTGATTTTGAACGCTGCTTCAAAACTGAAATGCAGAAAGGAAGCAGGAAAGACTGGCTATCATTTCAGACTCTTTTCTGTAAAAATGCTAATTAAAGCAGTGGGTCAGATTTTGCAATATCAAAGAGATGTGCCGTTTCCTTTCCTTGGAAACAGTAACGTGCTCCTGGATGCTACATAAGTACAAATCTCCCAACTGCCCGGAAAGGGCAGAAAAACCACAAGCTGACAAGATTCCCACTCGCTTGGTATTAGGAAGAAGACCCTGGGAGAATATGCCTGTTCCTGAAGAGAGTGTCTCCACTGCAGCGGCTTCGAATGCTGTTCAATGCTGAGTAGCTCGGGACCTGGCCAGGATTCACACAATCCCCGTGGACCTCATTCACTAATTGGTCATAAGGGGGAGAAGTGTACATCCCAAAATAATGACATAATTTGCATTCACCTTTTTTATCCTGTGGTAACACATACATTTCCCACCAATCTCATATTGCATTTTTTGGTTCCATTTCTAATCATGTTTTCTCACAATTCGTAGATATTAATAGGGTAGTGGTTGTATATTAATGATACCCTGTTTTTCGAATAGCAATAATATTCTACTATAGGATATTTTTCTTCTTGAGATTGTTCTCTAATATATCGCAAAGGGCATGTTCTTTTTTTAGACTGATCTTTAAGATGTTTGCTTACATATTTTCAAAATTATAAGCATAGAACCATCACAAAACTTATAATAGTTATGAGAAATCTGCCTTTCTTACTATTTTATTTCTTACATCCTGTGAATTTTTGTGGTCTGATATTCCATTTGTTCAAACTGAATTTATTTTGAAAACTACAAATTATTAAAACCTTATTTTCAGTAATAAGTTATTTTACAAATATTTATTAGTTACACATTAGGGATAATTGTGCACTTTGAAGAAGACGTGATTCATCTGAATTGGCTTTAATGACTGAGCCGTCAGTGATCCATTTTCTATGAGAATAATCCTGTTGCTGGCTCATTTTGCAGGCATTGAGAGCTGGGGCTTTGTGATAGAATGAGCTCAGTGCAGGAATAACACACAGTAGAACGTCACCAACCAGGCCACCAGAGCAGGCATGGGCTCCGCTAGCCTCCCTGGCAAGTGGTCTGGGTATTGCGTTCCCTCGGATCGTGGGTGGCCACAGTTTCAAATTCGCTTTCTGTTTTCTGCTGAGGTGATTTCTCTGTTTACTCAGGTTCCTCACACCTTAGAAGGAATGTGCTTGTTTTTGTTTTCTTTTTCATTTACAAGTAGAAGCATTGATCTTACTCTCCTCTTATAGAGTGTGCGTGATGATGTTGCACTCGGAAATGCTGACATTTGGGAACATTTTTTAAATATGACTTCTACTTAAATAGATGTGAAAATACAGGGAGGAGTGGTATAAACATGCTCAAATCACCTCTAGATTTTTACTTTTCTCTTGGCTTGTGATTGTGCCCTTCTGCACATTCTGAAGGGGTCTAAAACTTTTTTTGTAATTTTAAGTGTAAATACCAGATCCCAATAATTTTGTGCATAGCTATAATACTTCAAAAAATATTATCATTATTTGTCTATAAATCTATCTTTCTTACTGGACTGCCCTCCTTAAAGGCAGGAGATACTTCTTACTTATTTATTTATTCCTAAGCCCAGCACCTTGCAACATAGCTGATAATCAACGCATTAATTGTTGCTCAGTTGGGGATTGTCTTAGAGAGCACTCTGGAAGAGATCAAATCCACTGCTCACTTCACATCATTAATAAACACATTCACTCTGCTTAACACGTTGCTTTGGTGTAGATATGATTTTCCATGGATTCAACACTGTGGCTATTAACTGAATTTCTAACATTTTCAAAAGACTTAATTATTAAAAATATTGTTTATGCAATTTGGTGAGCTTTTCCCACTGCCCACAGGCCATGACTAATTGTATGTTTTAAAACAATGACCAAGGAAGTGCAAGATGTCTGGGAGCAGAAAATGAGCACTGAATGCACACAGTTTCTGCCACTAATTCCCCAAGGCTTGACCACAAATTTATTAGTGTTTTCTAATTTTTATTTCATACACACCAACATGCACACATATGACAATTCATGCAAAAAGTCAACCAACTCTAATTAACTATAATATTACGATGAAGAAATGTAAAGTAAATAGAAACTAATTAATCAAGGAAAAGAATGTCCATAATATTTCAGCAAGACTTTATGTAATATCAACAATTTTGTGTAGTAATTTCAATATTACTACACAAAATGGTGAACGATTTGCAAACAATTAAATTTCTAATATAATGATTAGGCTCCCCTTTATTCTAAAAGATTTTCATTTATGTAAAGATCATTTATGTATGTATGTATGTATGTATATATTCCTAAGCCCAGCACTTTGCAATGTAGCTGATAATCAACACATTAAATGTTGTTCAGTTGGGGATTGCCTTAGAAAGCCCTCTGGAAGAGATCAAATACACTGTTCACTTCACATCATTAATAAACACATTCACTCTACTTAACACATTGTTTTGATTATAGGTACGATTTTCCATGGATTTGTCACTGTGGATATTAGCTGAATATCCACACTATGCCATTTCTGCACTCAACACCATCCTTGCAGCAGGAATATCAGCCTTATTTTTAATGACCTGCTTACATATTTCCCATGCTCCAATCATCCTAAACATAGTCCATAGGTTCTCTATATCCATGTATTTATTCAGGGTTTTTTTATTTTACCTGTCTGAAAGTTTTCATCTTGACTACTTTCTTCCTTTCATTTTCTTTCTTTCTTTCTCCCTTTGATTTTCTTTGTTTCTCTCTCTCTTTTCTCCTTCCTTCCTTCCTTCCTTCCTTCCTTCCTTCCTTCCCTCCCTCCCTCCCTCCCTCCCCTTCCTTCCTTCCCTCCCTCCCTCCCTCCCTCCCTCCCTCCCTCCCTCCCTCCCTCCCTCCTTCCTTCCTTCCTTCCTTCCTTCCTTCCTTCCTTCCTTCCTTCTTTCTTTCTTTTGGTGGGGGAGGTTTCACCATGTTGGCCAAGATGGTCTCGACCTCTTGACCTTGTAATCCACCTGCCTCAGCCTCCCCAAGTGCTATGATTACAGGCCTGAGAAACAGTGCTCTGCCTTTCTTTCTTTTTTTTTCATTTTTGTCTATATTTTTCCAGAACAGCATTTATCCTTCAACATTGCCTTAAATAGCCTTGCAACAACTTCTTTTATAAAACTACCCTGTAAAATTTTCTATATAATCTCTTCTTCTTGGGTCACCTATCTTCATATGGTTTCTGATTTGCTTCCCACATACATTATTTTCCTTGACCTTTTCTAATGAAGCATTAGTGTTTGAATGAGTTATATACCCACATATTCAAAGTATAAAAGACACAAATATATATGCACTGAAAATCCTCATGAGAACACATGTCCTGCCAGAAAGTCTCTTCTCCAGATAAAATTGATATTTTTCATTACCTCGCATTCTTCCACATGCTTTTTATTTTATGCACATGTAACAAAACATGGAAAGTTAGTATTTTTCTTGTATCTTTACACAAATGATAGCATATTAGACTTTAACTTTGCTTTTGCTTCATTTAACAATGCACATCAGAAAATGTTCTATGTTGGCTGGGTGCAGTGGCTCATGCCTGTAATTTCATCACTTTGGGATGCTGAGGTGAGGGGGGGTCACCTGAGGTCAGGTGAGGTAGAGGGCACCTGTAATCCCAGCAACTCAGAAGCCTGAGGCAGGAGAATCGCTTGAAACTAGGAGTTTAAATTTTTAATTGTAGATATGATTTTTCCAGCCTGGGTGACAGAGTGAGACTCTATCTCAAAAATAAATAAATAAAGAAAGAAAGAAAGAAAGAAAATAAAAAGAAAATATTCTATGTTGATAATTTTTTCTTCACACTTTTGCTGCTAAAGAATGTTGTGTCTGTCTGCCTGTATCTATCTATCTATCTATCTATCTATCTATCTATCTATCTATCTATCTATCTATCTTTCTTTCTATCATCTGTCTACCTATTTCTATCAGTCATCTATACATATATATATATTTCTATGTAGATTGTTGAAATATGTGTAAATATATAAGACAAATGCATAGAAGTCAAGTTGCTGGGTCAAATGATGTTTTCATTTTTCACTAATGTTTTTAGAAAAATTTTGTTTTTTATTAAGTTTAAATAAAACATGTACATGGTGAAAAATTCAAAATAAATAAGATGCAATTGTGAAAATATAAACCTCTTTCATAAGATGTTTCTTCAGCTACCTAGTTTTCCTTTGTAATACAACTAATGCTAACAGATTTTCCTATCCTGGCAGAAATATTGTATGCATATATAGACATATATATCTGTATAAGAGAGTTTATCTTAACATTCCTTTGTTTTCTTCTACATTCCACAGAGATCAGAATGTTTTTGTCACAGAGTTAATTAGAAAATAACCCTAAGTTTCATGGTAACCACTGAAATTCATAGTCACAGTCCAACAGAAGACTTCTGAGATTGAAATCTTGGTCCTATTTGCTGTCATCGTGATTCTCAGTTGTCTTGGGAGGAAGCACAGATAGGATACAGGTTTCTGCACTGTTCATGGCCAACAGTTTCCATATGCATTTCAGTCCGAACTGGCCACCCTCTATGTGTTGCCCATGATAGTCATTTTCAAATCCCCTGCATGGCCATCTTGGGTTTCCTCTCCTCTCCTTCCTGTGAGAATCTTCTGTTTCCTCTGTACCTCATATATATATATATGATATATATATATATATTTTCCCCCTTGATTTATGCCTTTATTTCTGTGAAGCACATCCTCAGGTAACTTCTGGTAGAAGATGTATGAGGATTTTTAATTTTTAATTCATTAATAATGGTCATGTCTTCATTGTATCTTCTCATTTGACTAGGAGTTTGTCTGAATGTAGAATTCTAAGTTAGAAATAATTTTTCTTCAGTGTTATGAAATCACTTCTTCAATGTCTTCTAACCTCTAGTATTGTTATTGAGGAATCTAAAGGTATTCTAATTCCTATTTCCTGAGGTAAGAACCTCTTCTTTTTGTACTATTTAATTTAGTCCCTCCTCCCCATCTTCTGTCTTAATTTTTTTCTTTCTGAGACTCCTGTTATTACTGTGGTTAGACCTTTAGGATTAGTCCATGTTCCTTCTCCCTGTGTTCTTGTGTTTTGGGAATGTTTCCTAACTATGCCTTCCAAGTTTTTAATTGAGTTTCCCTGTAACTCTCAGAAGCATGTCCTTATGAATCACACACTATTCTTACCTTATGTGTACAATAACTTCTCTTGTCTTTCTGAGAATCTTACAGTAATATGCTTGATTCTCTCTCTCTCTCTCTCTCTCTCTTTCTCTCTCTCTCTCTCTCTCTCTCTCTCAAGTTGCCCAGGCTAGAGTGCAGTGGCATGATCATGGATCACTGCAGCCTCGACCTCCAGGCTCATGCCATCCTCCTCCCTCAGCCTCCCAAGTAGCTGGGACCACAGGCACACATCACCATGCCTGGCTCCTGGAGTTTTCTCTCCCTTCCTTTAAGGTGTTTACTAGTTTTCTGATTTGTATAAACTTTCTATTTCACATTATAGACTTTCCTCAGGCATCAGGACATCCACAATTCTTTATTTGTAAATAAAAAAGATGAAATAAGCTGCTATTTGGAAGTTCTGAGCCAGAGATGGGTTTTTATGAACACTAAGCTTGGTCTTGGGATGGTCTGGCAGATGGATTCTTTGTTTGCTGTGGAGCACACAATGTCATGTCCTTATTTTTTCTCTTAGGCAGTTGAGATTTTTCATAAAAGTGTCATTTCATCTTTGAAAAGTAGGAATTCATCTAACTGTGCTCTGAGACCAGCTCTGGAAAGACCACTAGCAGCCAGCATCTGGTATGCAGAGGTTGGTCTGCAGAGATTTGTCTGCCTCTCGTCTGCGAAATGGCAGCCATACCCCCAGCAGCGGTGGCTTCTCCCTCTCCTGAGAACCTCTCTGCCTCCCTCTCACAGAGTCAACCTGAGCATGTTGAAGTGAAGTGGAATGGTGCAGCCACTGGATACTGGGAGACGGACAAAAGAATCTGGGGCTAAACAGCTTCCCAGGAAGAGTCCATGTCCTCGTCCTGGTCAGGGTTCTCCAGAGAAGCAGAGAAAGCAATAGGATGTGTGTGTGTGTGCGTGCGTGTGAGTGTGTGTGTGTGTGATAGGGATTGGCTCTCATGAACATGACATCTGTAGTCAGCAAACTGGAGACCCAAGAGAGCCAATGACTTTGGTCTAGTCTGAGTCTGACTGCCAAGGACCAGGGGACCTGATGATTTTTTTCTAGTCCAAAGGCTGGCAAGCTCAAGACACAAGATCCAGTATTTCAGTTTGAGTCAAAGGCTGAAAAGTGTTGATGTCCCAGTTTAAAGGCCATCAGTTAAAAAGAGTTCTCCCTTAACTGCAGAGGGGTCAGCCCTTATCCATATTTAGGTACTCAGCTGGTTAGATGAGGCCCACTTGCATCAGAGAGGCCAATGTGCTTTACTTGGTCCACCAACTTAAATGTTAACTTCATCTAAAAACACCCTCCCTGGCACCTCCAGAACAATGAACGTTTGATCAAATATCTAGGCATCCTGTGGCCCAGCCAAGCTGACACATAATTCACCCTCACAGTTCACCTCTTCCATGCAGTCCTGTGTTTCATCCTTAATTCCAACAGCACTGGTGCTGCTGGTCCCTGCACCTTTTGAGGATATGCATTCATTTATTTATGTATTTGTTTGTTTATTTTTGAGACAGGGTCTCACTATGTCACCCTGGCTGGAGTGCAGTGGTGCAATCATGGCTCACTGCAGCCTTGACCTCTCAGGCTCAAGCCATCCTCCCACTTCGGCCTCCTAAGTAGCTGGGACCAAATGCATGTATCACCACGCCCAGCTATTTCTTTGTATTTTTTATAGAGACTGGATCTCGGCATGTTGCCCAGGCTGGTCTTGAACTCCTGGGCTCAAGCAGTCCACCTGCCTCGGCATCCCAAAGTCCCTGGAGAAGAGGTGTGAACCATTGCACCCAGGCTTGAGAATCTGCATTTAAATCAGATTGTGTTCCAGCTTTTCTCACCATGAGTTTGCGGTGCCTCTTTGGATCTGCTAGATGAATTTCTACTCAACTGTTTTCTTTCCAGATACAATATTGTTTAATGGCTTTCTGCTCCCCTGATGGCCACCTCTTTGTGGGTTTGCATATTTATTTTAAAATGCCTTTGCCATGGTACTAAGGACTTGGAAGAAGGACCTATTAGACATATTAAATCTATTTCTACCTTCTGAACTCTAAAGTGTCTTTACTTAATGAAAATAGTAACTTGCTTATTCAATGTACAAAGGTTAAATTAAGATGTAATATTATTATATCTCTGCTGTGTGTGCTCAATAGATATTTAATTAATGGAATTTTGTGTGTATGCACATACCTTAATTAACACAAATATGTATAAATTATGTGTGTTTACATCTACCTATAACTGTCAATGCACTTGAATACATGCGTAATATGTGATAATATTCTTTTAATAAGTTGGTAAGTGTACCTATTGTCATTCCCTTGGAAATTTGAAGGCTAACATGCTACAAAGATAAGTATGTTTGAGTAGTTATAAGCAAAGTATAATATGTATATATATATGTATAAGAAATATTATACTGTATTTTTCTATTAGAATTGAAAACCTCAGATTGTACTAGAGTCCTTCAGTTCTTTTGCTAAATATTGGTTGTAACATGAATATGAGAGTAGTTAGCATGAATGCTGAAATCGTAGTTTTGCCATGTGAAATATGACTGGGTGAGGTAATAGTGTTCTTTGGTGAGCATTTTGAGTTTTGTGCTTCACATCTGTAAACTGATAAAATCCTGTTTTATCTTCCTGCTCTGATGCTTCTACAGTGGGCTGCAGAATTATAAAATTAAACATTCTACATAAGCACACCAAGAATCATCTACACCTCTTCAGAGCTACCCTACTTTGTCATTAACTTCAGATGTCTTTTCTTCCCCAAAGCAAGCTCACATAACTTGGAAAGTGTTTCATCTGCCTTATTTTTACTGCCCACCTTCTTTGTACCTCTGTACCTCCCTACGTGAAACTATTTCTGGTTGAGGGTCCTCTTCTGGAATTAGTTGATTAAATTATAGACTCTTATTCTGAATCCCTTAACTACTGTCAAAACATATTTGTGTCAAGGTTTGAATCCCTGTCATCACCTGAGAAGCCTTGATTAGTTCATGTTGAAGACTTTCTTTTTATAATGAGAGCATTTCTTAGCATCTTGACCTTTCAGATCATTTATATCAAGACTAATGTTCCAGGACTTTATGTTTTAATGAATATACAGTTGTCAACACTTTTTCTCTTCTTTTTATACTCTAAATCATGCTACTTTTGGTAAGTTATTTCTTTCTAATTTGTTTTCATGTTCAGATGGTAAAAGATAAATAACACAATTAGTTACAGTTTTATTATTGATACATCAGGATTTGGTTTATAAATTTATAATATGGAATGAGTATGTATGGTAATATAAACTATATGTAAGTTTTGAAGCATAATGATGGAAGATGTATTCAAGAACTCATCATACAAATTAAGAAATAAAATATTTGTGTTACCACTGAGCTATCCGTGTGCTCCTTTTCAAATCCTGTTCTCTTTTCCTACCTTGAGAAGTTAGCACTATCTTGGATTTTTTGCTTCTTTTTGGTATACTTTAGCTTTATCACAGAACAGATCCTTACACATTATACTGTTTGGTTCTTGCACCTTTGATCTCATATGAATGGTATGACACTCTGTGCAGCCTTCTGCTGTAGATGTAAAGTAACTCTTGATTAGTATTGGAAAATACCTGCTTTAATTTTATTCACATATTCAGTGAGATAAAAGGTAAAATCTAGAATCTAAACGGAAAATTGGAAACTATAAAAAGTAAACTATATCGAAAGATGTAAATTAAAAAATATGCCATAGTCAAGATTTACACTTTGGTGTTTGATTTAAAGTTAGATTAGAGATCATTAGGAAAAGTGGAGCAAGGACCTCCAAAACCCTTCCTTTCATAAAATCAACGAGAATATTTCCCAAAATTACCCAAATAAACTTTTTAAAAACTGCAGAAAATAACCAAAGGCTTGCACTCATCTGGAAGCACTTATATTGAAGAAAACCAGGGAACTCCAGGTAGAAGAGTGAGTTTGTGATATTTTTACTTGCTCTATTCACATTAGCCTCTCCAAGCTCCAAGACAGCCTTGAAAATCAAATGCTGTGATTACAACCAACAGCAAAGCAGCCACTCAAAGCCTTAGAATGGGACTTGGCCTTTTTCAAAATCCTGGTCTCAGATGACCGTCATCATCTGACCTACCTGGGCCTTCTGTAGAAAGTCCCATTTTAAGGCTTGTCCTCCCAATGTAGACATTGTCCAGGGTGAGCAGCCTTTCCTCAGACGTTGTTTGTTAGCACGTGGGAGGCTGAGGCGGGCAGATCATGAGGTCAAGAGATCAAGACCATCCTGACCAATATGGTGAAACCTGGTCTCTACTAAAAATACAAAAATTAGCTGGGCTTGGTGGCAGGTGCCTCTCATCCCAGCTACTTGGGTGGGTGAGTCAGGAGAATCGCTTGAACCCAGGAGGCAGAGATTGCAGTGAGCCGAGATCATGCACCACTGCACTCCAGCCTGGCTACAGAGCAAGACTCTGTCTCCAAAAAAAAAAAAAAACCAAAACAAACAAAGAAAGAAAAACAAAAAAACAAAAAAACACACATAAAGAGAAGTTATAGTTCAATAACATAGCTGCCTGAGACTGGAAGAACACTTGAAAGAAAAACAAGCTAAGTAAAAACCTTGAAAGTAAAATCTAGGGTGGATGGTGTCCCTGGGAGTTTTCAGAAGCTGCATTGGCTCCTGGACATCCAAAAGTCCAGGTGCAAGCTTGGGTCTCTGCACATGGCCAGGGCTGTGCAGATGCTCAGGACAGGACCAAGAAGGGCATATGCACTCACTTCTGCTGAACCTTCAGGCTCTGCACCATCATGAAGTGAGGGCTGAGGCAGAGTCATAAAGAAATGCACACTCAGGCACACCATAAAAACAGGTCAAAAGCCAAAGGCAGAGACAATGTATTGAAAATGGCAAGAGACAAGTAACTCACTGCATACAAGGAAGCCTCAATGAGATTACAGTTTATTTATCTTCAGAAACTATGGTGTCCAGAACTCAATAGGATGATGTATTAAAAGGACAGAAAGAGGCCATGAACCAATAACTCTCTGTGTGCACAACTGTCTTCACAAATGAAGAAGAAAACACATTGCAAGATAAAGGCAAAAATGAAAACAAAGCAAAATGGAAATAATTAGTCATTTTATTAGTTTTGCAAGTAATAGTAAAAGCAGCTCTCTAGGCAGAAATAAAGTGACCCTAGACAGTAACTCAAAACTGCATGAAGAAACAAAGGGCATTGATGAAAGGAATTGCATAGTTAAGTATTAAAGACAATATAAATGTATTTTTTGTTAATGACATTATCTCTCTTATTTGATTTGAAAGCAATTAGATAAAGTAATAATTATAAGACTATTGATGGTGTATAAAAGATAAAATATATATTATTTTTATGGAAAATAATAATAAGAAATTTAAGGGAAAGGAGTCTTATGAAGAGACACAAAAATAATCTCAACAAAATACTGGTAACTAGAATTTGGCAGCATATTTAAAGGACTGTATAAGATGACTGCCATGGTTTCAACTTTTAGGTTTCCCTAAAAGTTTATGTGTTGAAAACTTAATCCTCAATGCAACAGTGTTGAGAATTGTGATCTTTAAGAGGTGATTAGGTCATGAGAGCCAAGTCCTCATGAATGATTTAATGCCGTTATCTCAGGCTTGGGTTAGTGATTGTGAGAGTGGGCATGTAACAAAAGCAGCGCCTCTTGTTCTGTCTGTCTCATGTCTTGCTTTTGCCTTTCCACCTTCCACCATGTAATGATGCCATAAGAATACCCTCACCAGATGCCTGGGCAGTTGCTGGCACCATGCTGTTGGACTTCACAGCCTCCACAAGCCAAATAAATCTCTATTTTCTGTAAATTATCCAGTCTATGGTATTCTGTTATAGCATCAGAAAACAGACTAAGAAAATGACCAACTGAGATTTTCCCCAGAACTGCAGTTGGTTTCCTGTTAGAAAATCAATTAAAGTAATATATTTTATCAAGGAAACAAAAACCCAAAATACATGATCATATCAATAGACACACATAAAAAAGTATCTGTTAAAATCCAACACCCATATATGATTAAAATACTCAACGACTAAGAATAGAACGGAGCCCCTTAAACTGACAAAGGGTATCTCAAAGGACCCATATCTAATGTTATTCCTAGTCATGAGAGACTGAAAGCTTCCTCGCGCTGGTTAACGATAAGACAGGGATGCCCTGTCTTACAACTTATACTCCAACTGTACTTGATTTCTAGCCAGGACAAGTCGTCAAGTAAAGCATACGAATTAAAAGTAATGAAGTAAATCAATGTTTATTTGCAGAGGACAATCTAATTTATAAAACATCATAATGAATCCACAAAAAAACAACTCTTAAAGTTAATAAAAACAACCAGCAGAATTGCAGACTACAAGATCAGTATAAAAAATCAATTGTAACTTTATTTAAAATAGCATCAAAAATAAAACATTTTAAAATTAATTTAACAAAAGAAATGAATATGTGTACAGTGAAGGCTACAAAGCATCATTGAAATAAATTAAGGACCAAATTGAATGAAATCTATTCTATGCTCATTGATTGGAATCTCTATATTGTTTAGATGACAATATGCTCTAAGTTGATCTACAGATTCAACACAATTTCTATCAAAAACCCACCTTTGTTTTTGTACTAAGTAACAAAATGATTCTAAAGTTCATATGGAAAATTGAGGTAACCAGAATAGAAAAAAAAACTTGAAAAATAATAATTTTGGAGAATTTATAAGCTTTTATTTCAAAATTTACTACAAAGATAAAGGTAAACTGGATAAACATTAAAATGGGAAGATAATCTTGATTGCCTCTATGCTAATTATTTTAAATTTAAATGAAATCTTTACCCAGAAAAATAGAACATCCAGAAAGCTGACCGAGAAATAGAAAATCTGAAAGGTCTAAAATTCATTGTGGAATTTAACATTTCAGTGAAGAAATTCCTTCAGACCATAATTCAACATAGTTTACAAAATATTCAGTAATTCCAGATTTATAAAACCCTTTCAGAAATTAAAATAAAGAACACTACTCATCTTATTATATGAGACTAGTATTGCCTCCACATGAAAACTAAAGAAATGAAAATATAAATCATCCCCAAATGGATTACTTACAACTCTAACACAAATCTCAGTAGATTACCCTGTACAATTTGATAAGAACATTCTAAAATTTCAATGAAGATACAAAGGTCAAAAATAGACAAATTCTGAAGAAGCAAATTGTGCAAGAACTAGCTTTACTGGATAACAAGATTTTTATAAAGTTGTAGCAGTTAATATAATGTGGTGTTTTGACACATAGAAGATTAGCATGGCCCCGACACAAGGGTGACATGTAAATTCATAAAGCGTTCTATATTTTTTAGTCATCATGAACAGATAAATAAAGGGCTGTTTTTATCACTATCTGAAAAATGTAAAAAATATTTTCCTTTCTTCAAGGAAGATGAATATTTCGTAGCTGAAGGAATGACTTCCAAAGAGTATGAATAAGACCCTTTATAAAAGATAGCAGTCGAGAAAAAAATTAATAATAAATTAGGGGAAGCATCCCTCCCCTGGTTTCAGATTAAAAAGGAAAAGATAAAATGGTTTTTCCACAATGATAGAGAAATACTACAATAAATAGAATGAAAAACCCAGAATCGTACCTATTTATAAAAACAGTAGATTTAAAACAAAACTGTCACTGCAGCCAAAGGAAAAACTATGGCCTTTTCAATAAGCAGAACTTGGTAAATTGTATAGTCATGTTAAAAAATATATGTGTTTGCATTATTTATGTGTGTATATATACACATATATACATATATTTATGTGTATATATACACATGTATACACATATTTATGTGTATGTGTATATATACACACACACACATAAAAACATAAATAATGCGAACATATATGTATATATATATATATATACACACACACGCACATGCACACACATAGATACACTTAAATTCCTAAAACGTAGCTTCCTATTTCACATCATACAAATACAAGAAGTATTATAGATGTAAATAAGAAAGATTGGAAATACATGTTTTAGATTCTAAAATACTTTTATAAGCTTTTGATAAGAAAAGTCAACTTGAATTGGACTTAAAAAGCATTAACTGTAAGTGAAAATGCTCATAAATTTAACAACACTATAATTAAGAACTTTTACTTATCAAAGGACAAATGGGTAGAATAAAAAGGCACACCACAGGGGATAAAATGTATTTATAGGCCGGGCATGGTGGCTCACACCTGTAATCCCAGCACTTTGGGAGGCAGGGGCGGGCAGATCACCTGAGGTCAGGAGTTCAAGACCAGCCTGACGAACATGATGAAACCCCAACTCTACTAAAAATACGAAAAATTAGCCCAGCGTGGTGGTGGGCACCTGTAATCCAAGCTACTGAGGAGGCAAACGCAAAAGAATCCCGTAAACCTGGGTGGCTGAAGTTGTAGTGAGTGGGAATCATGCCATTGTACTCCGGTCTGGGGAACAAGAGCGAAATTCCATTAAAAAAAAAGTATTTACAAAATATGTAACTAGCAATATGTTTACATTCAGAAAATATGGAATATGAAACCTTTACAACACTTCTGAAAACAAATTTACATAATTTACTAAATGTGAATAAATTCATGTTCTATAACTCAGAAATACTATTTTCAAATATGTTTCCCAATAGAAATATGTTCACATATGCCTGAAAATATATGTATAAGAATGCTTAAGACAGTGTTTTTCATTCAAGTCATAAACTGGAAAAATTACATCAGCAGTGTTACAGATAAATATATTGTGGTACATTCATTCAGTGCAGTACAGAAATCACAACGAATAAAATACCACCCATGCAACAAAATAGGTGATTCTCAATAAAATATAAAACACCTAGAATTCTGCCTTTATAAAAGAAAAATAGGAAAAAAATGGCACTCCAGTTTTAAGGAACGTGTGAGAGTGTAATATTACAAGGAAAAGTAAGTCAGTAATTTTCATAAAAGTCAGGAGAGAAGAGACGGAGAGTGAGCCCTTGAAGCACTTCTAGAAGGGAGTGGTAGCATATTGGGTTTCTGGACTTGTGTGGTGCTGTGTTTATTTGTGATAACGCATTGGGTTTTATTCTTTTATCTGTTTATCTATCTATCTATCTATCTATCTATCTATCATCTATCTATCTATCTAATTATTTATTTTTTAGAAAGGATCTGGCTGTCGCTCAGGCTGGAATGCAGTGGTGCAAACTCAGCTCATTCCTGCCTCGACATCCCCAGGCTTGGGACCTCCCAGGCTCAGGTGATTCTCCCACCTTAGTGTCCCAAGTATCTGGAACTACAGGTGTGCATCACCACACAGCTGATTTGTGTATTTTTTAATAGAGATAGAGTTTCATCATGTTGCCAGACTGGTATCAAACTCCTAGACTCAAGCCATCTGCTTGCCTTGACCTCCCAAAGTGCTGGGATTACAGGCATGAGCCACCGTGACTGGCCCTTTATTTATTTTTTCATTGACTGATGAGACTTACGTATCTATGGTGTGCAGCATGGTGTTCTGATGTATGTTAATATGGTGGATGGCTAAAGTCAACTATTTAATGTATGTATCACCTAACGTATTTGTCATTTTTTTCACAGTGAGAACAGCTAAAATCAACTTTCTCAGACACTTGCAAGTGTACAATATATTATTATTTAAGACTCTAGTCTCCATCCACAGTAGTCATCATGATGTGCAATAGATTCCTTGAACTTATTTCTTCTAAATGAAATGTTCTGAACTTTGATAGAGTCTCCCCACTTCTGCAGCCCCCAGCCTCTGAATTCTGCTTTTGAGTGTCTCTCTATATGTGTGCCGTGGTTCACCAAAAGGGTTAATAAAATGAAAGAAAAATTATTCCGTAGATCTTAACTCCAATTTATTAAAACAATAATTAGCTAACTAGAAATAGAAAGGGTCTTTCCTTAGTTTAATAAACTGTAAACAGTATCTGTCAAACAAAATAATCTTTATATTTTACAGTTACATGTAGCATAAGAAACCAGAAACAATAGAATAGTGCACAGAATTACTGATTATTAATGATATTTATAGAAGATTATCCAGTAGCAAAAATAGGAAGGCAAAACAGAAACAAGAGTCATATGAATTGCAAAAGATAAAAATATCCCAAACAGCATTTTCAGAAAAAAACAGTAGTATCAGTAAGAGATATCAATGGTAGATCTGGATACACCATCAATATGTAAAATTATTTAAATTCCAAACACTAACATCAATTATTTAGGAAAAAAATAGAATTAGTAAATGATGCCTGATACTGCAGTGGAATGCAGAAGAGCAGGCCCAACCATGCATTAAGTGGAGCCTGACACACAGCAAGAGTGGCATTACAGAGGAGGCGAGAAATAATGGACCGTCCTACAAATGGAGCACTTGCATGTTGCTCCCCTCATGAAAAAGTGGAAAGAGACAGAAAGAGAGAGAAAGGGGAAAAGAGGGAGTAGAGGCAGAGGAAGGACAGAGATGGAGAGCAGAAAGGGAGGGTAAAAGAAGCTGGGAGGAGGAAGGGAAGAAAAGAAGGAAAAGGAGGGAAGGAGGGACGGAGGGAGGGAGGGAGGCAAAGAGGAAAGAGGAAGGGAGAGAGGGAAAGAAAGAGGGAGGAGGGAAGAAAGAGGGGAAGAGGAAGGAGGGAGGAGGGGTGGAGAGGAGGAGGAGAAAGGGAGGCGGGAAGGAAGGAAGGAGGGAAGAAGGGCGGGAAGGAGGGAAGAAGGAAGGAAAGCTGAAGGGAGGGGGAAAAAGAAGAAGGAAGATTGATTAAAGGCAATGTGAAGAAAATATTTTATTAAATCTTTTAGAAGAAAATATGTAATCGTTTTATTTATGGATTTGAGGTTGGCAAGAATATTTAAGATTCAGAAAGCAGCTACGTCATCTCTCAGTGTTCTCCTTGTCACCTTAACTCAGTTAGTCTAACTTTTGTGGCATTAGTCTAACTAGTTTAGTCAGGGTGGGTGGGAGTTCCTGTGGGCCCTTCTCTGCAAAGCTGTTGACCTCCTATGAGGTGGGTGGGAGTTCCTGTGCCCCCATCTCCGCAAAGCTGCTGACGTCCTATGAGGTCTGGGCACTCTGCCCCCTCCTCCCTAGGAGGATTCCTTCAAATGGCAATAACATATTTCACATGCCAAGAGCCTTCTCAGGGCTTCTCAGCGTCAACACTGAAAACTGTCATTCGGGCTTGTGATGTGGGCTTTATTATCTGCATCTCTGTTTCACCCAAGGCCCCCCTGCCCCGTGCTCTCGAGACCCAGTGCATGGCCAGTGTGGCCCAGCACCTGGATACGTGGCCACTGGGCTGTCTCCCACCACAGCTAAGGCTGACCAGTGTCCTCTCCGCACTGACATGGTGCTGAGCTGCCTCTGTTTATTGTGACTAAGGGATAATATACTCTTATTAGACTCTGTCCTCACAACTTGTAGGAAAATTTGCCCTTAAGGGGCAGAATCCTGCCTGGGATAGGGAGGCCTGGATGGGAGCCACCTCTGATCCACACTCTCAGGAGCTCTGCAGGAGCCTCCCAGGGCGGCACAGATGCTTGTGGCTCCACTGCTCCTAGCAGCTGCCACTCTCCCTCTGACAAGCTGCGATGACTTCTGACAGAGCTCACAACACAAGATGTTGCCCTTCCTGCTGCCAGGGTGACCGAGAGCACGTCTGCTCTGCACGGATGTTGTGTTGATGGGTTCCTGTCAGGTGCAGGGAGCCCCCATCCTGAGAGGGAGCCAAATGCTCCTCCCAGATTTCAAATCTGTCCCAGGCCTTGTCTTGCCACCTCACTTAGCCTCAGAGAACACCTGCAACACCATAGTGCACAGTTGATATTCCTATATCACCATTCACATAGGAAGGTGAAGGTCCTACCATTATCATGGATTTTAGTGTTATCTCTGAGCAGAATGATGGTGCTGGCAGGCTTTCTACAGTCTAAGAAAGTGAGAATCCAGCCAGAGAAAATGAGGTTACCATAATGCAAATGATGTTAACTAGGGAGATCAGATCACACATTTTTGGCCCAGACTGAGTTGGTTATTTTAACTGACATTGTTTATTATTAAAAAAAACTCTAATTTTTAACGTCTTCTTTTAACAAAATAGAGTATGCTTTCTGAAGTGATTTAGTTTTGACTATTTTAGCTCATTTATCATGCCTAATAAGTTTTTTTCCTATTCAAAAATATATTTTATAGCTTATAAAATTATGAACATTTCTTTTGAGTAATACATTAGAGCTTACACAGTACTTTTACTTACATTTCCTTCTTGGTTCTCTTAGAGAGCTCCTGTTCTATGGTTTACAGGAAAAAACCTTGGAAGGGTTAAGTCAGATGTTCATCTCATCCAAGGACATAGCATAAAAACAAATTATTTATAATCCCATGTTAAGAAAGATGGTTAGGTAAGTGTCTACACAGTTTCAGTACGACAGCGTAAAGCACATCTTTTGCCATAGGCTATTTCCATCTGAATGGTTCCTTTGTTCAGATGGACATATTTCCATGTTTTAAACTGAATGTAAACATAGTAATATGCTCATTAAATTGAAGATAATTCATATCTAAGATAAAACTAAATAAAAAAGGCAGATCTCACCACTATTTACAGATCTCCCATGTTTTAAAATACAGGATGAGCTTACCCTTAAATGGGGAAGTGATTTCACAAGGAAAAGTCTTGGAAAGGTGCAGGCATATTAGATGACATTAGGGAGTAAAAGAGGGAAATAAAAAACAATATGAAAAAAAAGGCAAATTCAATAAGAATCCATGAAAATAAGTTCCACTGCAGAGGCCTCTGAGGACGTGAAATTTTCTCCTCCAACTGCTGGAGTCATTTAAAACCGGATGGATCAGAGCCTCAGATAACATTCTCCCAGGAGAAGCTCAGTGCCCAGGGCCTGCCCTGGTGGTCTGGTCACAGTCGTCCATCTAATTCTGGGAATGTGGCAAGAACAGAATCGAGCAAAGTCCACTTGGAAACAACATGAAAAAAAATGTGTTTCAATTAGAACAGAGTCTCCCTTATTTGTCTGCAAGACTCTCCAGAGAAGGGAAACGATCTCCTTCTGGTGCCTGTACTGTCCTTACTCATGGGAGGACAGTTTACCCAGGCAACAAAGACTTGCTCATTCCAAATCTCAGTTAGGGCTGATAGTGTGGTGCTGGGTCCAAGTCACTATCCTAGTCATCAGAATGAGAAGAAAATCATCTGTCATTCTCAAGAAACGAACTCTAGGAGACAAAATGCAGTGTTTGGGGGATTAAAACTGGAGTGTTTCTGTGGAAATGTCAGAGGGGTTCGAACCAGAGCGGCTCCATCTTGAGTGAGGGCTGGGAAAGTGAAGCTGGCACTTGCTGGGATGCATTCCCAGAAAGCTGGGTATTCCCACCCTCTAGGGGTGTATGGTCAAGGGGATAAATTGATAAATGTTTACTAAACAGATCCAGACTTAGGCGTATCCTGATAATCCCAATATTTTTAGAAAAGAAGCATTCCTAATTTTGCTTTAAAGATAATAATCTCGATTCTTGCAAAATATAGTAATTAAGAAAACTAATCCTTTATCACAAACCCTTGTAGCAGAGGACATCTCCCCATGATCTTTCTTAATCCTGTATATAAACAAGTATTGTACCTAGGGGGGACACATTCCTTAACACTCTATACGTCTACGGAGTAGCTGTACTTTTACCATTTTACTTTCTTAATAAACTTACTTTTGCTTTGCACTGTGGATTTCTTCTGAATTCCTTCTTGTGTGAGATTCAGGAACCTTCTCTTGGGGTCTGAATTAGGACCCCTTTCTGGTAACAGAAATACATTTTGCAATAGTATAGAACTTTGATAACATTGAATGAACTCTTTGGAGAGCAAAAAACCATCAGAGTCTAAAATGGTCAAGTTAATATTGATGCAGTTGCCTCAATGACATATGATCAGATGCCAGTCTTCTGTGAAATTTGACATGAGATTTTATTTCTAGAAAGATTAAGATTCACATGGTACTTACCTTTTTGCAAGGCAATATCTAATATATAGTTCCTACTTTGAATTTCTTATTTATTAACTGGAATAAAAATAGCCCTGTTCATGAAAAAAGCCAAACTCTGTAAAATATTTGAAGAAGTTTATTCTGAGCCTCATTAGAGGAACATGGCCCTGGACACAGCTTCAGGAGGTCCAAAGAACAAGAACATGTGCCCCAGGTGGTTGGGTTATAGATTGGTTTTACACATTTTAGTGGACTGGCTTACAGGCAAAGACGTAGATCAATACATATAAGATACACATTGGCTCAAGTTTTCAGTATGTCCAGAAAGGCAGGACATCTCAAAGCAGGGAGCTTCCAGGTCCTAGGTAGATTCAAAGGTTTTCTGATGGCCAATTGGTTGAAAGAGTTAAGCCCTGCCTGAAGAATTAAAGTCAGTGTAAAGAAATTCTTTTTTTTTTTTTTTTCCCTGTTGCCAGGCTGGAGTGCAGTGGCACGATCTCAGCTCACTGCAATCCCTGCCTCCAGAGCTCAGGCAATTCTTCTGCCTCAGCATCCCGAGTAGCTGAGACTACAGGTGTGCGCCACCACACCCAGCTAATTTTTTTTTTTTTGTATTTTAGTAAAGACAGGCTTTCACTATGTTGGCCAGGATGGTCTCAATCTCTTGATCTCGTGATCTACCTGTCTTGGCCTCCCAAAGTGCTGGGATTACAGGTGAGAGCCATCGTGCCAGCAAGAAATTCTTAAGATAAGGGGGTTGTGGGTTGGAAGCCCAGGCTCTTGTCACGTAGATGAAGCCTCCAGGTAACAGGCTTCAGAGAGAATAGAAGGTAATTGTCTCTTATTTTGGACCTTAAAAGGTGTCAGACTCTCTGGAAAAGACATAGTGAGGGAAGTATTCCTTTTACACTTGCACTTTTACTTGCACTTTTTACAGAGTGCAAATTTCCCCCACAAGAGACGGCTTTGCAGGACCATTCCAAAATTGTCAAATAAATATATTTTGAGGTAAAATACTTTTCAGAGCCTGCAATGTGTCATGTGATACTATAGCAGAGTCATGTTGGGATTTAGTGTCTTGTTGCTACAAAGAGCCTGCTTTGTCAGTCTTGAGATCTCTGTTTCAATGTGAGTGCTGGTCAGTTGTGCCCGAATTCCAGAGGGAGAAGGGTGTAGTGAGGCGTGTCTGCCTCTCCCTTCCTGTCATGGCCTGATCTAGTTTTCACTTTGCAATTCCCTCAGCCAAGACCAGGGGACCATGCAGTCTGCTGGAGGACTCAGAATTTAATTTTGGTTTACAGCCTGTATCTCATGAAGTTGTTGATATGTACTTTTAAGTGGACTAGAGCAGAAAAAAAGACTTGGAATTGCATCTGACACATAACAAGCACTCAATAAATGTTAGCTTTTGTTGCCATTAGCCAAATTTTCAGTGCTATCTTTGTGATAAAAGGATTTTTATCTCTTCTTGTAGCATAAATGCAGGCAGACTGGGCACTTAGGAACTAATCATGGGTAAAGTAATCAACAACAGCTAATGGATACTGAAAAAAACATTAGATTTTGTTTCTGGTCAACTTTCCATACTATTTTTTTGTGGAAACAAACAAATATGTTCTGGATTCTATCACGTGGTGTAAAAGACAGTACTCCTTGGAGCACAATAGGGCTTTGTGTGCAAATACAATGAAGTTAGTAACACTGAAACTTTGACAATGGCTAATCAATATTTTGCTTGCTTCAGGATCCAAGGCTCCCCTTTTTTTTTTTTGAGACTAAGTATAGATATTCGCAGTAGCTCTTAAGAACACATTTGGTTCATGCACCTTGCAATTATTATTGAATAGATAAATAAGTATATAGATTATCTTATTTGAGTATCAAAAAACCTTTGATGTAACTGTATCATCAGCACTCGTGTTTACAAGTAACTTGGGCTCGAAATGAAAGAAAATTTACCAGTTTTGATGCAAGAAATGTATTGCCAAATTTGGACTGATCTCCAGATCTCTGGACCCCTAATTCTGGTCAACTATTCATCCTTTCAATCACCCGAAAAAAGAAATTTCGTGTCTGCTTTCATATGGATAAGTGCAAATTAAACATTCATCCTGGACACTAAGCCATTTTTGAAGGCTTGAAAATGGCAGTCACATGGCTAGTCATTGTTATTATCAAAGATTTATTGCATCCTGTTTGCATATTCCAAGCAGTCTCCTCAGCCCTTTGTGAATATTGACTTATTAATTCCTCATCACAGTGCCATAGAGAATCCCTGTTATTATGCATATTACAGATGAGGAAACTGAAGCACAGGGGGGTAAGCAGCTTCCCAAACCCATTCAGCCAGAATGTAGAGACGCTTAGCTTCACATCAGTACCTCTGGGTTCCAATTTCATATTTTCTATCATGTACTATGACAACCTGATTCTCAAACACACCGACCTTGTAGAAAATGAAAATTCTAGAGTTTGAATTACCTAGATGAAAACAAATCTTTGTTTGAACGATGGTCATTTAAACTATCCAATAACCAATATATATGAACATCTAAAATGGCCTTACCAGAAGTCCTACCAAATCAGCTTTTTGAACATGGTGGCAATTTGTATTTTAAAAATCAACATAGGCCTGGCCTGTCTTGGCTATTAACTATGACTTAAAGGAAATTTCCTCTTCCTCCTGGACATTAGCAAGTTCATCTCTAATCACGATCTCTAAATCATGTGCAATACGGAATATAATTCATAAGCGGCCAGGGAGATGAAATGGCGCTGTATAAGCATCTCCAGTATACGACCGCTATTCTCAGCATTCACTCAGTGCATTTTCTTCACTTATCACAGAGCTGTGTTTGTAAGGTCTCAAGTCATCACAGGGCTATTTTTAAACACCCCATCACTTTCGAATTGTTTCCCTATCAGTAACTTGTGAGTGCTCCTTTAACTTTTAATCTTCTTTGACATTTCTTGACCCTGCCTTTGTTTGTGTTTTCTCACCATAAATCATCTCTGTCTAGGAGAAGCCACTCATCAGTCAAGGTCTCATCCCATCTTCGCTCCCCCGAGGCTCCTCCTATTTGGTAGGATTAGAGCTAGGATAGCCTGAGACCATGTAGATAGTTCAATAAACTGCTTAAGAAAACAACCCTGCCCTTCTTTTACAAGCCGATCTCTGGCCCTCATTTCTGGCAGTTGCTATCCCAATCAATACTGGTATCTGAGTAATTAAAGGCTTCCAGGTTTAGAGTTTTTTGCCTTCTTGCAGGCTCTCCTTATCTGCAGAAACACTGCCTTACACATTTGCTTCCACTGTCCTTGACTTATCTAGCCGCAATCCACAATTATGTTGCCATTTTTTATTCCAAATTGACTGCTGTGTCAGGTGAGCTATTTAAAAGATCTTTGCTCATACAATCCTTACCATGGCCCACCTTGATAATATTTGACAGAGCCATTGGTTTGTATCTGTTATCTTAGTGCCAAGCTAAATTCCCTTCCCCTCCTCATGGGTCTTTCCTAGATAAGTAAGTCCATTGTCATTGGATTATGCTCACCCTTGGTTAGCTCACTGACAAAGTGACTCCAGAAAACAGCCTTTACAGTCTTAGATGCTCCCTCTCTAACTCCGCCTTTCTGATGATCAATATTTGCACAATAAATGAAAAATTCACGTAAGCCCAGCTATGACTGCAAGGATGTGAATATGTGAAGTTACATAGATCCCCAAATGTTATACAACATTTTAAGCATCTGAGAAATACTTCAGATGTTTTTCCTCAGACATCTCAACTCATTGAAGCTGGAAGGTTTTCTATAAATTGTGCAAGATGGCAGTCATATTTCACTGAATTTATAGAAGCCCAGATGTCCTTTTTATGAAACCGAGAGTCCACCGGCAGAACACGTGAGGGAGAGAAGACATTAAGGAAAAAATGATGGAAAGGAATAAAAACAAGCTGAGTAGAAAGAAAGAGAATGTGGTTTTAGTCAAGGCTAGTCTGTGAGATGGTTCCTAACAGCCTTTCCAACAAATACAAACATCTCCACTAACTATAAACAACCATCACCATCACCACCAGCAGCAGCCATCACCGCTATCACCCACAGCTAGCAGCAGCCACCACCACTACTATCCACCACCAGCAACAACCATCACCACCTACCACCAGCATCTACCACCAGAAACAGCCACCATGACTAACACCAGCAATAGCTATCACCACTTCCAGTAGAAACAGCCATCACCACACACTACCAGCAAGAGTCATCACCACCCAACATCAACAGCCATCACCACCCACCACCAGCAACAGCCATCAGCCACTACCACCAACAATAGCCATCACCATCAATCACTAGCAACAGCCATCATCACAACCACCCACCACTAGCAAATACATTAACCATTAACACCAGCAACTGCCATCACCACCCACCACCACCAACAGCCATCACCACCTACCAGCAGCAGCCATCACCACTCATGACCAGCAACAGCCATCACCACTAACACCAGCGACAGCCATCACCATCAACCACTAGCAACAGCTATCATCACTACCACTCATCCCAAGCAACAGACATCAACCACTAAGACCCAACAGCAATAGCCATCAACACCCAGCAGCGACAGCCATCACCACTACCACACACCAGCAACAGCCATCACCTACCAGCAGCAGCCATCTCCACTAACCACTCACTCAAATGTAGGAGCCCATGGAAGATGGTGCTGGTCAGGGAAGAGCCATGGGGCAATAAAAAGACAAGTCAGGTAGTTAAAAGAAGTTCCAAATTTTAACCGCCAGAGGTCAATCCTTTGCTTACAAAGAAAATAAAAACCAAAGTGGGAAGTTCATGCCACCAGGAAAGACAGGGAGTCTGTAGATATATCTCTTGAAGACAAAGTCATTTCAGGAACAACATAAGGAAAAGTTTATAACCGTCGTCGAAAATAACACGTTAAAAGCAGAATCTGTCTGTTTTTGCTATGATGGTTTGCTCACATTCACAAAGACACAATTGTTCAACAGATCATGCGACCTTCACAAAGTCACACAGCAGCTAAAGTCAGTGCATACTCCCAGGCAGCCCAGAGCCAAAAGTGAAAGGCTTTCACCACACCAACCGCCATGGCTTTAATTTCCAGCCAAAATGACCCATATTCAACAAAGAGTTAAAACATTCTGCTTCGGCGAATCATTGTAAATTTTCCATTTCCAGCTTTAACACTCTAAAAACTGCCCAGGTAATTGTACATAATACTAAGGGGAGCAAAAGAAAAAAAGTCAATAAAAGATTATATAATTGTATTTCTTATCTTCCAATGCTGAAGCTATCCATAGAAAATCTAGTTATCAGAAGACACCCAACCTTGACAAGGTGAGCCTGGATTTGCCATGGAGTAGCTTGTGATTTTTGAAGTGTTATTATGACAATTGTCATTATGGAGTTGTAGCTGTACCTTTTAATTTGGTTGTCAAGGGAGACAGGGAGCAATAATTAAGGCTAAAAGATGGAGAGTGGAAGCCTTATTAAAGGATATATTGAAGACAGGAATTTGATCTGAGAATTAGATTCTGATGAGCGCTGCTAATGCAGCTTGGGCACTCCTGAGTGACAGAGGCACTGCACAGGCAATTACAGAGACAGACGTCTCCCTAATCTTTACAAGCCCAAACCCACAGCCACATCCATTTAAATTAATTTTTATGAAGCCTGAAAACGTATAGCTTCACCAAATTGGAGATTTGTTTGTTTATTGTCCATAGGAAATATTTTTAGGGGAGCAAATAATGCTGGAAGGCATCACGTCTGTCTTGCTTGTCTTTTTAACTTGTAAAGTTAATGCTATGAGATGAATCTGAAGGCTGCTGACTTTATGAAGCTGAAAGGTCCTTGGCAGACAAACATTATTATGATCATCAGTGGAAGGTCACAGCAAAGCACGTAAAAGTCACAGCTGATTCAGGAGCTCCCTACATTGAGCAAAGGATTTGGGGAAAAAACTAAATCACAGGCTTATGCTGTTTGGTGTTATAAGTAAGAAATCAGTCTTCCTTGCCTTGCTGAAACTGAAATTTTCAGGAATGGATTTTAAACAACTTTGGACATAGTTATTTCAAGATGTCTGTTCCGTAGAGATAGCAATAGTTCATTACCATGCACACTGAAAACCTATTTTAAGGAGTACTTTTCTGCACAAAGATTAATTTACCACATCATATTTTTTTCTTCCCAGTAACACTAATGTAAATAATTGTTGTACCTTAAATTGTCATTATATTTTGATAGCCTAGTTTTTAATATACAAAGAACTGGTTCAGTGGACCTGTTCAGAAACATGGAAAGAGAGACAGAAAATAAGAATCATTGGGAACAGCTCTCCATTTAAATCTCATTTATTGTTCTGATAGAGAGTGGTGGCTGAAGATGTTTTACCATAATAATAATGACTAAACCATGATTGTTTTGCAAGGAAGCTTCAAAAATTATCAGAAATTTTTGTTGGTGATTTGGCTATGGAAAAATCTGAAAACTCACCATGATTAAAAGTATTCTGTTAATTCCTATCTGTGAAGACATTGCTATTTCCTGTTAAATTTATGTAGTAGAGCATATATAAAGTTGAGTGACACTCTGTGATATTACCTAGTGATAACTGTATAAGCTTGTCTAGTAATAAAAGAGTATTAATATCACCATCCTACAAAATAAAAGTCAATAGATAGCACCTATAGATAATGGCAGAAGAAATAACATGCGGTCTTAATAATGAATGTGGAAAATACTAAAAAGAGTAACATTTATATATATTGGAGAGGAACTGGGGAAAATGTGGAGTAGCTGAGTCCTCAGTACACAGGGATATTATTTATAATGGCTGATATCAAGCAGCGTAAAACTATGACTTAGGAATATGGTGATTTAATACCAGAAATAATTAAATGATTTTAGTAGTTGTCTTTGGGGGCACAGAAATGGGGATAAGGGCGTTTCAGAGGGGGTGGGAGAAATTGTCATTTATTATTTTTAATTATGTGCATATATTTCTGTGATAAAACAGTTAAAACTATATTTTAAATTATATATGTCCATTATATATAGCAGTGTGTGCCATGATAAGCTGCTACTTACTATGTCAAATGATTCAACTTATCTTTTTTTTGCAAAGCTAGATATTCTGCAAGGAAACACTGCCAACACATTGTCTTACTTTTTGTCAATTTTAATGTGATGATGAATAACTCATGAGTCAATATTACCACACTTCCTGCAGATAAAACTTGAGTGGTAAGACCTAAGGTATCAGTGTGTTGAGTTTCCAATTAGCGTAGGCACTTAGGAATGTGAACATGCTACGTGATCTAGGGGCCCTGCTGTGATGAAGTGTGTGTGTGATGCCGTGTTGCAGAAAGACGCCTTTTCTACTGGCTGCATGATCATTCGGGGTCAACGGCCCTGCTTTGTATCTTTCCTTTCCCTGTGGGTGAAGCCAAATATAGATTAAGGGCAGAGACAGTGAGAGATTACAATGGGGTCCAAACACAGTCTCTCTTCTGGAGGCAGGGAGCGCATACTGACTTGTTCCCTTGTGTGAATCCCTGAGGCTCCCGTCATAGTGGCCACCCATGCCTTGCACGCTCGTGACTTAGCACCTGGCTCTTTTTCAAGACGAGCAGTCCTCCAGGATAGCAGCAGACACCAGATGGTTACAACTTCCTGACACCTGGGACAGCCTGGGAAAGAGAGCAAAAATCTCTTATTTCTGATGAAACCCCCTTCCCAATCTCCAATCAGCACCAAAAGCCCAAGAAGCTATTAGCTACAAACTTCTGCCTTGGGTGTGGTAGGGGCCTCTCCCGGGTCCTGCATGTGCAGCTAGGCTTAAGGTTTAGTGTACCCTGGACAAAGCTTATGGAGGAATAAGTCACTACTTTTTCCTCATATTAATAGTAAAAAACACACCTCTAAGTGGAGATTTTATACACTAACGACACATGTGGTGCGTGTTGGAGCTGGTAGACACGGAGCACATGCACCCACCACAGGTCTACCATCACATATTGGACCTCACCAGTATTTTATGAAGATAGAGGTGAAGTTCCCATAAAGGGAATTCCCCTCAAGGCCCTGGGGGCTGCCTCTGCCTCTGGGCAGCCCACTCTGCCTTTCAGACTGGGCTTTCACTTTACAATACATTTCTGTGCCTCCTCTTATCTTGGACTCACTTTCAAATTCTTTTGTGCAGCAAGTCAAAAATCAGAACCAGCCCATCCACACAACACACTCCCAGGGCTGCCCTCTGCCTCTGGAATATTCACCTGAAAGCCATGAGGAGGGAATGAGTGTCCTCAGTCTGAGTCCTGATTGAGCTGGTGACCTTCTATAATCCCAGGGGCTGTGCATTTACTCAAAAATATTACATGCATGTTGGACTGAGCTTACTAGATTATTATTTATCAGCCCTTGCAGTAGCAGTGTATCAAATCAATTGAAGGAAGAGCCGGGCTTTGTAAAATGTGATGGAAAGAATTCGATGTTGGGAAGGTATTAGTTTATGATAAGAAGTCTTCTATCCTATTATCTCCCACAAGCCCCTGCCCCCTATGCATTTACAGAGGTAGTGAGCACTCATCGAGAACCCAGAGACAAGTGTGTTATCTGAACTGTGCCAATTACCAGCCTGAGATCTTGGCACAATTACTCAAGGGAGTGTGTGCTTCTTCCTCAGTTGCATACGGTCACTGCTACCTGCCCTGCATCATACTTCTTTCTGTTTCTGTTCGACCAGTACCTACGGTGTGCCTGGCAATAAGGAAATGGTCATCATTCCCTAGCTCCATAAAACTTAAAATCTGAGGAAGAAAATAAAGATGCCAAGCAAGCCCTGCATAAATGAAAAGACAGATCATCTTCCTGGTTGAAAATACTTAACATTATAGAGGCATTTTAATTCACCTTTCTTGATAATCTAGAATACAAAAATTCAGCTACGGTATTTGTAATGGAACTTAACAAGCAAACTCTAGTATCAGACAGAAAGAATATGTACTAAATTTGTCCAGGAAATGTTGAAAAAGAACAATAAAAGGGATTTTAAATCCAAATATGAAAACATCCTATTAAAATACGGTAATTAAAGTAGTCAAAAAATAAAAATGAAGAGTAAAACAAAGAAGAAAGGAAGGATTCTGTAAGCCTGGTGTTAGGGCAATTATATTTGTCAAAGTTTTAAAATAAAAAAACACATGCCAACACAATACACAGATAAAAATATATACATGGAACAAAAAGTTAGAGAAGATAAACACAGACTGTTGGCTTTTTGAAAAGGAATTCCTGATGTTTACAGAGATTACACAATTGCAAATTAATGCAGGTGAGAGTGGCAATTTAATATTCAAGTTAGACTTAAAAATGTATACTCCAATAACAAGTATAGAAAATTATTGAAAATGGCTGACTTAACCCCTTCCCAAGCATAAATTCCAATGGTCTCAGGTCTTTCATGAAACTGATTATGATATTTAAGTTTCATGAAATTGATTATGATATTTAAGATATTTAAGTTTTTTCTTAAGCATAAAAATGAGACAGATATGCATGTATGTGTGTGTGTGCGTATGATACATGTATATATGGGATATATAGTTATACATACCTAGTTTTTATTAGAGATACTGCATAACTGATACTAACACAGTAAAAGGTATGATATTATGTTTGCTGAAGAAAACTAGACATCTATGAAATGAAGACAAATGTTTAATTAAATTATTAGAAATTCAATCTTGCAGTGTATTAAAATGATACCTGAATATGGAGTACGAAGATGGCTTCACACTAGAATCTTATAAATAATATTAGCAGTAAGTTAAGTAGAAACATACATAATTATCTCAATAGATTAATAAAACATTTGAAAAAGTATACAATTTTAAGTGTGTATCTGATATAATAATTACTAAACTAAAACCATAAGAATAATTAATTTTATACCATTTAATTATATTCATTGCTTTTTTTGAAATTTTTAATAATCTGATTTTATCTACCTATATATGGTCAAAACTTTATTGAAGAAACCAAAGTATGATTAAAAAAAAAGTCACCATGAAGTGGATTTGTTCGTCAGAATTTCTTCAGGGCTTTTCTTTCTGAGGATGTGGTGTCACCACGCATTAAAAGACTTTCTAATCCTCGAGATTATTAACTTAAAATGTTATATGCATACACACACATTTAAACACACACACATGAGACTTTCCCTTTCTTGCAGGAGCTGATTGCTTACATGAAATATTAAGTTCTATATGAGCTCACAGAAAATAAGATAGTAAAACGTTTGCTTGGAACAAGGGTAACAGTTGTTAGAGAGGACACTTTACCTGCGGTTATGTTTTGCACCCATTATAAATCAGAGCCGCTTTTCTAAAATCACCTTCTGTGAAGTATTCTCCATAAGTCACCAATAAGCATAATAAAAAGATTTTTAACTTAGGAGAAAGAACATGACCTAATTGTTTAAAAGAACATTGAGAGAAAATACAATATCATCTTTTCCACTTGACAATAAGTATAAAACAAAGGGATCCTATTTTAAATAAATGCCAGTGGCTTCTAAAGCATGGATCTTTAGTCTGTGATTGCCAGATTTCTAAGGAGCCTCCTGGCCGTATGTGTGCATATGTTCAACATCTGTTTCCATGCATTGCCATTTTACAGATATTTGCCAGTTGTCTCATTATTGTACGCGCACTTGGGAAACAGGATACAAGATAGAATGCTTGCCCACCACCCAAATGTTTCAGAACCTGAGAACAGTGATGACTGTCAGGCAGAGGAGAGAAGGGAGAGATATCCATCAGCAGCTGAAGTTGCCCATTCACAGGTCCTACATTTCAAATGCCTCCAGCATCCTCCTGCACAGCTGGACACTGTGCAGGAGCCATGGGCTGGGGTGCACTTGCCCGTGGGGTTGGATGGATACCCTTGGTGACCCTCCATTATGGACTCCCCTGTTACTGCTTCCCCATATGATGAAGCTGAATTCTTTCCTCCAGATCACTCTCTGCTCACCCTGCTATTTCCATGCACATTGAAAAAAAAAAAAAAACCCTTAGGAAAATCATCAGTTTGTAACATTTGTTCATCATTTTTCTTGTTTCAACACTGGAACAAGACATGCTGGCATTGACACTGTTGCCTTATAAATACCACAGAATGATTTTGTTTGAGCAAGACTACATTTTCCCAATGGCTTCTAAAGGTTTTCCCAGCCTACAAATTAAGTCAGCTGACACTGATATTGATTACATATAAAACACTATTTGTCATTACATCTATTCTAATTGAATGTATAATAGACAAGTATGGTTTACAACTTACGTATTCTGTGTTACACATAAAATTTTAACATCGGTTTCCCTTTTATTCAAACTTATTTTTATTTGCATAACTCAAATGTATAGGATACATTTATAGTCAATGTGCCAGCATTAGCCACAATTAGCTTTCCTCAACTTCTTATCTCTCTCATGTAATAATGCCAATACATCTCTTATTGCATCAAAATACATTCAGTTTTTCAAAAAATGGGTATATATTATAATGAAGCTCTGTGTAATTCTAAGAGTAATTCTAATTGAGCCCAGGCCAACCTCAGACTCACAAAATTATTTTGCTGTAGAATTTGAAATAAATGAATAAGACAAAGTTGAAATAAACGAAGTATTATAAGTCTTTTTGGTAATTAATGCAATATTTCAGAAGAGACTGTACATACTAATGTGATCAATACAGAAAGAGAAGAGATATTCTAAATTTGAATCCAGGGCAATCCAATATTTAGAACAAATTTTGGATTTATTCCAATGGATAGAAATTTGTTGGTTCATCTAATATAGTTAAAAACAAAACAAAGAAGAACAAAAACCTTTCCAGCTGTGGGGAGTTAATACTGAAGTTAAGAGAATATCAACCATGAGACCCCGTGGGTGAAAATGTTCTTAAAGAAAAGCGGACCTAAATTACAATGGTTCAGTTACCATTAAGAGACTGACTTCACACTATAAGCATAGGACATACTACACAGACGTTCATTTTATGATCAAGGAAGGTTATGTGAACCATAATGAAGTGAGGAGAAATTCACAGGAGTGTATTATGTCCATATCTAGTATGTGTGTAAGTAAAAGTTCAAAGTGTCCAAATCATGGTGATCAGCCCTTCCATCTTTACAGAATGGAGACTCTTCTAGCTAGGACACAAAGCATCCTGGGAAATCATGAGTCCATGAAACACACAGGATCTCTGAAGCTTAACGGTGCATTTTCATGTTCAGAGCAGTGATTTTCATGAGACTGCCTCTTACTTAATTCCTTCCCACCTGGGAAGATGTTTCTCACCACAAGAAACTGTAAACCTGTCTGAAAATTCTGATTAAGTCACTTTATAGAAATAGAATTTTCATTCACTGGAACATTTCTAAATGTATTCTGATGTAAGTTTTAGATAGCAGGAAGTCGTAAACATGAGCTTTGTAGGCAAGATAAATGGATCAAACCCAGGCCCTTTTCATCAACTATTTAGATGACTGTGGGCAATTAATTCAATGTTATGCTCAGTATGGTATGAGCAACACACATGGCATGTCTCAGTGAAGAATACAAGGCCTGTGTTTCCTAGAATACAATAAGATTAAAATGTGATTTATATATCTATGTGAAAGCTAAAAATGTTGTACATAAAATACAGTAATTTTTCAGGGTACTCATTTTCAAAATCAAAAAGTTATTTCTAAATATATAGAAGATAATGAATAGAATGATTCTATATAATTCAGTCATTTAATAGTTAAATTTTGTCAATGTGTATTTGTTTAATTTTGGATTGTCTTAACCAGATTCTGTTCTTAATCTCTTAAGACATTTTTTACCTGCTGAAATCATTAAACGTTGTGTTTGTTCATGACCTCATTGACACCTTAAAGAACACCTTCATTCACTTTGACAATACATATAAACTAGTTTCTGTCACTGATGCTGTATCTTTTTAAAAATTAAATTGTATTGTGAATATTTAAGGTATACAAAATGATGTTATGAGATACATATGTAGATAGATAGATAGTAAAATGGTTACTATAATGAAGCAAATTAACATTTGTGATCTCACAGTTACCTACTTTTTTTCTGTATTTTTTTATAACAATACCAGCTAAAATCTACTTATTCAGCATGAATTCCATATAATACAATTGTATGACCTGTGGTCCTCTCATGACACATAGCCCTCCAGGCCATCTGGTATCCTCTGTCCTGGTCTCCCCATGCTGTTCCCATGCTGTATTTTAAGTACACCTGCTTTCTTTCTTATATTATCTATCTCCAATGAACAATACCTGTGGTTTTTTTAGATTTAAGATCACATGATTACAAAACTCCTCTCATAATTTCTAAAGAAAAGATGAATTTTTAGGGTTTAACAAATTTACTTGTTACATATGTGTGTGTGTGTGTGTGTGTGTGTGTATGGTATACATATGTGTATGTGTATGTGTGTGTTGTTGAGTGGCTGACAAAGAGAATCTCTAGCTGAATTTGTAAAGGATGAAAAATGAGGTAGTTCTTTTGAAAAATAAGTAAGAATTGATTGCCAAGTAAAATAACATATATTTAGGAAATACAAGGTTTTTTGAAACGTAATCATGTTAAATTTCATTTTATACTATGTTCAGAATTCAATATGCTGTGGAAAAAACACCCAGGAACAGATATGCCACACAGGTCTCTGGATGATTTAGACAGAGCCTTTTCAACTTCACATCTTCAAGGACTCTCTCCCACCCTCAGTTGCTGGATAAACTTGCTTCTTTTCCTAAAATCATGGTCCCATGGGGAACTGCAGTCCCTGGTGATAAATCAGTCTCTTCTAGCTGCGTGACAGCCAGGGTAAAATGTAAGTTTCCAAGTAGAACCCTGTATAATAGAAGGAGCAGAGAATTTGGAGTCAGAATTTCAGAATTCAAATCTTTGAATTTGCTGCACATGGACTCTATGATCATCAGTGATTGGCTCTGACTTCCTAAAATTGTCAACTCATCCATTAAAGAGGTATGAAAATAATACTATCTCTTAGAATTGTTCTGGAAATTAAATAAGCAAAAGCACAAGAAAGTGTTTTGTATAACTTAAGCTACTATTTATGGTTTTTCTTTTACAAGCTCCAGCTGGTGTGAGGCATGTTCTTAATGATGTCTGTACTGTTTTTATTCAGCCCTATCTTAAATAAAGCACCAGAGACAGTTGCCTCTGTATCCTTTTCATCTTCTTCCCTTATCAAGAAGGAGTATTTACACCTTCCCAGAGGAATATATAAACTTAATGTATTTCATCTTCAAATGTTTTATTTAATAAATTGAAAGAAATGGTATTGTTCCATGCATTACTCACTGTTAAACTTACGTTGAAATCTACCCATGCCTATAATTTTAAATCCAGTTAAACAGAAGGACTGTATGTATTGAGCTTTTATTTTCACTTTGTGGTACAATAGCAAGTCCTAAGTTTAAGGTCTAATTATCTGGATTCTGTGGTGTTGTTTTGTTCAGTAATGGTTTCTAAAATTTATGATTTTAATCAGCAAACAAACTTTACTGAGCATCAACAGTGTGCTGTGAATGTGCTGTAGATTAGGACTGTAAAGGTTAATATGCCATGGACATGTCTTCAGGGTGTTCGCTGTCTATCAGGGGAGAGAAGTGTGTGTGTGTGTGTGTGTGTGTGTGTGTGTGTGTGTGTGTGTGTGTGTATGTGTTAGCGCTAGAGGTTAGTGTCAAAACCTCTCTTATAATTGTTAAAGTGATGCATGTTATCCCAACTTCCATTTCTAATCTCTCAACCACAGGTAGAGGTGACTATGTTACATAATCCTTCACTTTCTCAACTATGATAATCACAAGAAGCTCTGGCATTGTCTTTTAAATAAAGATGTGTTGATGCAGACATTGTCGTCACTGTGAATTATGTCAAGCGTCAAGGAAGTCTGTCCGTCTATTCTTTCCAATAGAGATCAGGTTCTTACATCTGGAACTAAAAGCAGGTGCAGTGGATTGAATAATTCACAGACAGTCTCACTCAGCCTCATATATACTGACAGTTCTGCACTGGGGGTGATTTTGCCCTCCAGGAAACATTTGGTGGCATATGATGACATTTTTATTGTCACACTGGGGAGTGTCCCTGGCATCTTGGAGGTAGCATCTGAGGATGTTACTGACCAGCCTGCAGTGTGCAGGATGGTCCCTGCAACAGATGATGCGACCCAGGATGTCCGAGTGTCAAGGCTGAGAGCCCGCGGTTCACCAGCAGTAAGAGGCTGGAGGTATCTCAGCAGAACATTCACACCAGACGTCTCCTTTACAGCCATGCCCAAGCGCGTCTACTGCTATGACAGCAAAGTGACAATGAAACCCACCTCTGCCTTCTCATCCTTTTCACGTGTCAAGTCAGCAATGTGAACTTAGAAATTAAGAACTGCAAATATTCTTATGGTTTATTAAACTTTGATACTTTTACTTGCATATGAGGTAAACTCAGATATTCAAAGTTAATCAGCAAGTTAGCAGTGAAGTCAGAACAGAACTTCCTATCTCTAGAACCCAAATTCCTTGAGCATGAAATTTGGAATGCACTGGCAGAGAAGGAAGGCTGGCAAGCCAGCCGTCTGGAGGGACCTGTTTGCCTGGGTGACATTTGCAGGCCACACCGTCCTGGCTTCTGGATTGAAGAGGTTTGGTGTCTGCCTATAGGGACACACAGCACTCTAGTGCTGGTGTGGAACGTAAATGTGAGTGGATTCAAGATTGAGAGTTAGAGGTAAGTGTGTTTTCTTTTGTTTGTGTTGTGTTACTTCTGTACAAAATATGGAGGAAGTCTGATGCAAGATGATGTTTATGTAGTTTCATCTTGCTTTTGATTTTTACTCAATTGTTTCATTTATTTATTTACTTATTTATTTTTCCACTTATTTATTTTCAGTTGCTTCAATAATGATACCCTTGTCTGAACATCCCAAACAATTCTTCCTTCAATCTGTATTGGCCCAATTTTACTTCTCAGTAATATTTGTTTAGTTATGTACTAGCTCAAGTCTCCGTCCAAGTAGCTGTTTTAATCTGTGATATTCACAATTAGAATTGTTTCCTTCTAGGAGGTGAATGTTTGTGGTTAATTTAAGCCAGAGGGCGACTTATTCTGATGGCCTGAAATTTCTGCCTTCCTTCAAACGAGTATTCTGAGTCTTTGGACAACAGCTCCTGTTTTCCCCCCACAATGTGAAGTGGAAAGAGCTTTTCCTATTTCACATTAAATGAAGTGCTGAAAATAATTTCCTTGCCTGTAAAGAGAAACTTTCTCAAACACAATCTTTTCGTGATCCTAGAAATCGCCAGCTCAGATCAATGTATTTTTGGTAAGTACTTTTGAATCCTTCTCAATATCATGTGGGCTACTCTGCCATGCCATGTTCCTGATGTCTCAAAGCCCTTACATTAGACTTTATTACCATTTTTTTAAAAAAGCCAACCCATGCATTCTCAATCTATAATATCTGTATTTAATGATATTATTTGATAATGGACTCCATCTTTTGGGATGAAAACTGAATTCCTCCAGAAGCAGAACATAGAGAACTTGATGTGGGAATTGTAGAGACTTGCAGATACTTTTCTCTCTCTCTCTTGAATCTGATCCCTATGCTCCTTCTTTGATAGCAATAAATCCTGTCTTAATTCAGGTGCTAGAGAGGCCAACAGAGTGCCTGACTTTAAACCACATTTCCCAGCTGCCTTTACTGGACTTATCTTCCTACTGCCCACTACACATGGAACTATCCAGTTCTATGATTGCTTCATTGAATTCAGCTCATTTTAAAATTACAATTATTTTGACAATGATACTTCAACTTTCAATCAGTGACTGTTGAGATCAAGTGAATAATAATATCTTGAAGCCCCTGGAATTGAGGATTATAGCATAAATAATTCACATGAAAGCTTCATGTGTCATTATTATGAATTTTCCTTCCTCCCCCGCCCCCCCCACCGGCTGTCACCCTACTGTGGTGCAGTGGTGTGATCATGGCTCACTACAACCTCCACCTGCCAGGCTCAGGTGATCCTCCCACCTCAGCCTCTCTAGTAACTGGGACTATAGGAGCGCACCATCAGGCCCAGCTAATTTTTTTATTTTTTCATACAGGTGGGTTTTGCCACGTTGCCCAGGCTGGTCTCAAATTCCTGAAGCAATTAGCTCACTATGAATCTTCATAGGAGGTAGGATACTGAAAAAGTAATCATTATAAATATGGATCTTTATGATTTATCAGGTTCTGAATCTGCTCACACCCTCTAGGAGTATGTTTTCAACTGTGTTTGTTTTACAACTCAACTGAAGGATTTGATTTGAGCTAGTTCTTAAATACTAATTTAGAACAATCGAATTCACACTTTAAACAACATGGGGCAGGAGAGTGTAAATTACGTTTAAAATAAATGTAAAAAAGTTACGTTTGTGAAACATAACTTCTTCTTTTTTCTTTTTTTGCCGTATGTGTTAGGAACTTATCAAAATATATATATATTTTTTAAAAAAGCTTTTTGTGGTGGATGTCTAAAATCCATCAAATTTCCCCACTGAGTTTGCTTGTTTCATTTATTTCTATTACCATATTGTTCTTAAGAAATGATTGAAATGGGAAAATAATAGACAAAATATTGGAAACACAAAATGACAGGCCCTTTGGATGTCTCATAATTTGGACTAAAGGGGTTTCTGCGACCATGCACGGTGCAGAGGTGACCCCTTTGTCTCTTTCTGTCTCCCTCTTCCTCTACGTCCACGTCTGTCTTCTGCTTCTGTCCTTCCTCCTACTCACCCTTGGCTCTGTCTACACCCTCCTCAGCACCTGCCTCTCCTCCTGGGCTTCCTCTGATTTAAGGCTCTTATTCCAGGGGACCTGTCATGTCTCTCCCAGCGGTGACCTACTTTGGGCTCATCATATGCAACATGAGGTGGCCAATTCAGGGATTTGGAATCTAACGAGCAGCGATTTGCAGAGGGCAGCACTTAGGGTGGTTTTAGCTGATTGTTAACGTGGAGAGTAATTTAATAATTACTATTTGATTATAGCCATTTCCCTCTAGCAAAAATAAAAAATGTGGAGGACATGCACTTCTGGCCAAGACAGAGCCACAGGCCTTGGGTTTACTCTCTTGCCTGAAACAATGAATAAGCAAAACCAGAAAAAGTATATAAAACCATGTGTTTCAAGACCCTGGTTCTTCAGCAATGAAGCACAGCAATGCTGAAGAGGCAGGAAAGGAAGGACTGAACGATTTCCCTCCTTGGTGACCTCAGGGGGTCTTCTGGCTGCGGCACAGGGAGCGGGAACCCAAGAGGGAGCTGGCAGCCCCCGGCAGGGAGGAGGTGGCTCAGGAGCAACCAGGGCAGCGCAGGCTCCAGGTCACCGTGCTGGAGGGAAGTGGACGCATACAAGTGCTGCAGGATTTTTCCTTAGTTCAGCTCAAGACAGCGTCCTTGTCACAAGGCCCAAAAATTAAGGTTCACAGACGATTTGAAAAGTCAGAATAATGAGACTTACTGTGCAAAAGAAAAAAAGGGGAACAGGGATTCTCCACATGCCCAGAGTTCCGGCTCATGCAGTTTTCCCATCTCACAGATTGAATAAAAGCTTCCACACAGGGAAGAGGAGGGGCCAGGAAGAGGAGGGGCCAGACCCCAGGAAGAAGGGTCCAGGGTCCAGGAAGAAGGGTCCAGGGTCCAGGAAAAAGGGGGGGCCAGATGCCAGGAAGAGGAGGGGCTGGGCTCTAGAAAAAAGCTAGACCAGGGTCCAGGAAGAGAAGGGGCCAGGGACCAGGAAAAGGAGAGGCCAGACCCCAGAAAGAGGGATTCAGGGTCCAGGAAAAAGGGGGGGGCAGATGCCAGGAAGGGGAGGGGCCAGGCTCCAGAAAGAGGCAGGGCCAACATCCAGGAAGAGGAGAGGCCAGGCTCCAGGAAGAGGAGGGACCAGGCTCTAGGAAGAGGAGAGGCCAGGCTCCAGGAAGAGGGGTCCAGATGCCAGGAAGAGGAGGGGCTGGGGTCCAGAAAGAGGCAGGGCCAGGGGCCAGGAAAAGGAGAGGCCAGATGCCAGGAAGAGGAGGGGCTGGGCTCTAGAAAAAGGTGGGAACAGGGTCCAGGAAGAGGAGGGGCCAGACTCCAGGAGGAGGAGGGGCCAGGCTTCAGGAAGAGAAGGGGCGGGCTCCTATTTGCTGCAAACCATGTTTGCACAAGGGGAGGCTCCACCCCAGTGCACAGGGCGGTTGGAGTTTTGCCAGGGAGCCTTTTTAACTTGGCTATCTCAGAAAGATGGCCCTGGACAATTTCACAAGTCCTCCCCCAGGGTTCCCAGGTTCCACAGGATCCTGTCACTGCTTCTGAGTACACTTCCCAGGGCAGGGGAGGATAACCAGAGAGAATGGGGCCAGAACTCACTCAGGACTGAAGCCCTGGGCTATGCCTTCCCAACAAACAGGAACAGGCTATAATTCATGCGGCCTGGGTAGAGTCATGAGCAGCCTTGCTTCTATTTTGCTGCATGATCAGCCTAGACTAAAATCACTTGCTCTGGTTTTGTCTAAAAGTCTTTAAAGAAAGATTCAAAGGAATCACACTCTTGCCAAGTAACTGTGTCCTAGCACAAAGCACAATCACATTTTCAATAAAACAATAACATCCAACACCCAACAAGAGAAAATTTCACAATGCCTGGCAGCTGATTACAACCAGGCACAGCACAAAAGCAGACAAGCAGGCTCCCATTTAGAAAAATGATCACTCAATCAGCATTGAACTAGATCAGGCACGCAGGTGAACTCATTTTACCCCAAAGAAGCTTCACTAAATTTAGCACATATATATCCAAAGGAGGCTGATAAAATGGAAAATCACATTCTTATGTTACCCATTTGAAAAACCATCTTTAAATTAGCAAAGTCATTGATGCAATTATTATGATTGCAATTAATATGTTAAAAAGTTAGATAAAGACCTGGAAGACAGGAATGAAACAACTCAAGTTGAACAAAAATTAAGTCAAAGGGGTAAACGATTTAATTTTAACATGTGAAATTATAAAATGTATAGAAAACACAGAAAAATACCTTTTTAAATTATGGGTTAATTAAAGATTTCCTAATATAACATGAAAAGCCTGATTCATAAAATTAAAAAATCATAAACAGGCTTCATCTATATTAAGAACTGTTATTTGAAAGATGTTGTAAGAAGAATGACAAAAGTACCACTTGAAAATATCTTTGCAAAACGTATATCTGATAAATGACTTGTATCCAAGAAATATAAAGATCTATAAAAACTCTCAAACTTCAAAAAGAAGAAAACAGATAATACAATTAATAAGTTTGCAAAAGTTTTAAAGATAAACTTAATTAGGGATGAGATGACAAATATGCCTGAATATTTAAAATAGGCTCAAATTCATTAACTATTCAGGAAACCCACTTGAAAGCCAGGATACACCTGCCTTTTAAGAGGGCTACCTTTTACAAGGTCTGACCAGAGCAAATGCCTGTGTGAAGATGGAGCAAGTGGTTCTCTTGCACATTACTGCTGGGAATGCATTATTGCACAACTGGTTTGCAAAGCAATTTGGCAATTTCTTTAAAATTGAAATATGTACTTATCATATGTCCTTACAAAGCACATGCATGTCTATAAGAGCTTTATTTGCAATAGTAGAAAACTGAAAATAACTAAAACTTCCATCAAGAGGTGAAGGGAATAAACATTTGGTATATTCCTATAAAGGAATATTATTTAGCAATTAAAAGGAACAAACTAAGGATGCCTGCAGAAACAGGGTGACTCTCAAAAGAGGTTTGAGAAGTAAAAAGTTAGAAAAAAGCAGTGCATACTTTATCTTCTCATTTATAAAGACCTCTTGAAAGTGCAAACTGAGCTGCTGGGACAGGTGGTGGATCGGTCCGTGCTGGGGATGGCTCACTGGGAGTGGCAGGAGGCCAGGGCCTCACCGGGACACAAGGAAACCTGCGGGCATTTTTCTAAGCTCTCTTTCGGGGCTGAGGCGATTGTGCCAGCAATGAATACACAAATCACAGCTCACCAAATTGCTCCCCTTAAATAGATGCAGCTTATTATATGCAAATTTATCTCAATACAAATGAATTACCTAAATATGTGGATTACAGGTATACATTTTTATTTCCTGAAATGCTGAGAATTAGGATCATTGGGCTTCGATTTTCTTATCTGCTAATGACAGAATCAGAGATAGGTGTTTAAAAAGTCCTCCAAAAATGCTGATTTTGAGGCATTTTGTCCTTTCATTTTTCCTAGAACCATTTTGACAGCCATTGAGTCACAATAAGGGGTAGTTATATTTAAATTGTGAAATAGAGACTTAGTTCATCCTTTCATCATCCCCCAGCCCCTACAATCCCCCAAATCCATTGAACTCATTTTACCCCCAAGAAGCTTCACTAAATTTAGCGCATATATATCCAAAGGAGGCTGATAAAATGGAAAATCACATTCTTATGTTACCCATTTGAAAACCCATCTTTAAATAATAATGCTCAATCTGCCACTTGACAAATCAGTGCAAGGGAGGGCTGATAATATTTCTAGATGACAGATCAGTATTTTTTTTTAAGAAAAAAAATCTTTAAATTGCCCTTTAATCAGGATAATACTCACGGAGACTGAGTATCCAGGCAACCGTGCTGAGACTGCTGAAACTGATAAGAAGGCTTCCTCGGAACCTGGTGAGAAAAATCCATCAATTCTCCCCTTTGTAATAAAAGTGCGTTACATTTGATAGCATGTATTTTGGGGGGGGGTGAATATAAATGATGGAAATTGCCTTTTAAAAATCGTATAACCATTCAGTGTGCTGAGACGTGGCACAGACATCTCCATGTGCAAATGCACTTTGCAGCTCCTATGACCGCCTTTATAACATGATTCACTGTCAAGGGAATACCTGATGGCACAAAAACTGGCCGCACTTGAGCATCTGTTGCTGAGGATCTCTGAGTAGGGCTTCTGTGTAGGCCATGCCAGATCACTGGCAGTAATGCAAAGCACCACGGAGGTGTGGGCAGAGCTCATGTCCCAAAATACAGGAAAGGACTGGGCTGGGGAGCTGGTGGTGAAGGACGTATCCTCTGTCTCTTGTGAATGGATGAACTTCAGCCTCATTCCTTAATAGCAAAACTTCTTAACAAAAGTGAGATAGATTATCCGGTTGCACTAAAAAAAAAAATCAAGGACAAAGGAAATTCTTGACAGATTATGAGGCAAGATGCCTTGAAGCTATTCTATGGTGTCAGCCAACTCTTCCCTCTGGCAAGGCAAAACAGAAGAGGAGTTTTATTATCTGGGTGTTGGTGTCAGAGGTCCCCAGACAGGGATTTTGGTAGAGACTCTGCCACGAATTAACTGTGAACACTTGGGCAAGACTCACACAATCATGAGTCTCAGCTTCCTTGTTTAGGATAAATACATATTGTCTTAAGAGTCAGTATGAAGACTCAATGCAATAGACTCATAGTACCTCCTTCATCTGCATTTTATTTTAAATTTAACTTCTTTCTTTATTTTGAGACAGAGTGTCACTCTGTAGCCCAGGCTGGAGTGCAGTGGAAGGATCTGAGCTCACTGCAGCCCCGACCTCCCAGGCTCAAGCCATCCTCCTACCTCAGCCTCCCAAGTAGCTGGGACCATAGGTGTGTGCCACCATACTGGGCTAATCTTTTTTTTTTTTGTTTTGAAACAGGGTTTCATCATATTTCCCAGGCTGGTCTCGAACGTTTGGGCTCAAGCGATCCACCTGCCTTGGCACCCATTTTCTGCATTTTAATTGTTCAAGAAAGATGTTTTCTATCATCCTTTCTAAATATGCATTTCAATTGAGAAACACTTTGACTTGGAAAAATATTAATTTAGTTTTGAAAAAAAAACTATCTCCTATATAAGAACAAACCCATACATTTCCACAAGCAAGAAATCAGCATTTCCCCCTAGCATAGGAGGAAATATAAAAATTGAAGACTAAATGTGCAAACTTGAGTAAGGCTATTAAAATGTCTCAGTTTCAACTTCTAGTAGATGGGACTGTTTAGCCAGGCTAACAAATACCATAGAGAGTTGTGAGTATAAGGGTATCAAAATATTTCAAAGAATTCAATAATGTCATCCAGTGTAACATAATTAATGTGTCATGATTATCAATGGTTATTTCTTCTGCCTTTTTGTTTTTCTTGGATAAATATTGAGATAAAAAAGAGAAAACAATTATCATTTGTTTTACAATTGTAATTATATCTTAATTTCTCTCTTAACTTTTAATTTTCATGATAACTTTTGCTGAATTATGAATTTACTTAGACAACCAAATTGGACAAAATTATAAAAATTAAACTGCTTTACCTTTGAACTTCCTCTTGGACTGTTCTTTGCTTTACCATACTTACCCCATTTATTTATTCATTTATTAAATAGTTAAGTTCTACTCTGCACTATGCTAGCTGCAAGAAACTCAGATTTGGTTCAGGCATTACATCATTTACAGTCTAATGGAAAGCACAGCTATTGTGCAATAATAATAAGCATAAAAGGAAATAATTGAGTGATAATTAGGATTAATGCAGTGTTATCAGAACATATAATAGGCAGGCAATCTAGTCTGAGGCTGCTGAAGGACAATTATGAAAATATCTTTGGAATAAATGACTATAAGGACTTTGGACTCACCTCTAGGGGCATCAGGAAACTACAGAAGGGCTTTAGGCAGATTATTCTTATTCATGCAATGTTACGTTTTCTTCATGAATAAGTGCACTTTATTTTGTGTGACAGAAAGGTGTATGTGTGATTTCAGGTGAATGTAAGTATTGATGTGCTTGAGAGTTGGCTTAGAATGAGTTAAAATAGAGAATGAGGTAGGTAGATGTAAGAGGATATGATGTAAATGCAACTTGCTGGTAATCTGGGTAAGGAAGTTGAAATTTTCAGTTTTGGATCTGTGTCCCCACCCAAATCCCATGTGGAATTGTAATCCCTAGTGCTAGAGGTGGGGCGTGGTGGGAGGTGTTTGGATCATGGGGACTTGGTGAGTGAGTTCTCATGAGAGCTGGTGGTTTAAGTATGTGTGGCACCTCGCCTCTGCTTGGTGAGTGAGCTCTCATGCGACCTGGTGGTTTAAGCGTGTGTGGCACCTCGCCTCTGCTTGGTGAGTGAGCTCTCACAAGACCTGTTGGTTTAAGCCTGTGTGGCGCCTCGCCTCTGCTTGGTGAGTGAGCTCTCACGGGACCTGGTGGTTTAAGCCTGTGTGGCACCTCGCCTCTCCTTTTCTTGTTCTTTCACCACGTGACTTGTCTACTCCCCCTTTGCCTTCCACCGATCTTAGGTTTGGGATTTGGGTGAGTGACCATTTCTCCATCAACTGGCTCTCACCAGGGCTCTATCAGGTTGATATTTTGAGGTGCAAATATAAAAAATTATGCTGTTGGATTGCTGCGTGTCAACTCACTAATGCCAGTTTTCTTCCATCAGTTGTGAACATGCCCCCATCCTCTGATAATTAAATACATCCTCTCATGTAGGTGTCCCCTTTTAAGTGAGAAAACCCATTTTAAGTGGAAGGTTTTCTACCTGCATCCTGTACCTTCATTGAATAGCAACCAAAGCATTCCTCAGGGATAATGAAACCTCAACAAATATTTATTTATCAAGGTTTTCACAAAAGACTTACATTTTGGGCCCTTTTGGGAACAGGAGATGGGTATGCACATTGCAAATGATAAATCATTCATAAGTCCTTGATTCATTTTCTGCACTTTATAGCAAATAGTACATTACATTGGAAGTTAATTTAGCTGTAGGAATCTGAGTGCAGATTCCAGTGAATCAACTGAGCCAAAATTAAAACATTCACAGCCATTTAAATCATTAGATGTAATCCGGCATCTCCTGAAACTCTTTCTCTCTCAATGATTTCAGCTCAGTATACACGATGCTCTTTTCTCTTAAGATTCCATTCTCACAGGACCTGTTCCTAGACACATTCTTCAGGAATTTACAGATATAAATTCAAAACATTTTTAATTTTTAAAGTATGTATCAATTTGCATGGAACACTGTAGGCAGAGGCATCTGGAGGGATTCAGGAAATGTGGGACCTTCTCCCAAGGCATGTAGAGGAATCTGAGAGACAGCCGAGCTGTAGGGCAGCATCTAGAATGTAATGTGGGTGCTATAGACTGGCTATTTGATTTATTTTTAAGATAAGAAATGCAGGCTAATTGGGCTGAAAAGAAACACATTTGGCTTCTGGTGAAACATATCATACATCAAAATCAGTCTCCCAGAAGCACATGCACCCCTCGAACCTAAAACAAAAGTCACTACATAGATACTTTAAAATATATATTATATATACTTATTACTATATGAATATTATAGTGTACTGTTATATATTCTATGCTTATTACTGTTTATTAGTAATATATATACTTATAACTAATATACTATGTATACCTATAGTATACTTATATACTATATTAATATATAAGTACTAATATGTAAGTACTATATTAATGCATAAGCTTATTAGTACTTATATATTAATATAGTACTTATTACTCTATGTATACCTGTATATAGTAATCATAGGAGCTTGAAGTTGAAGCCACAGTTAATTTGTTTTCCCTGCTGCATTATATTTTATTACGTACACATACCAGAAAATGTCTTCCATTCTTGAGTTGATAAAAATTGGATAATTAAAAACACAACACAGTAGAAGCCTCCAAGAGCAGTTTGTTTTGTTTGTATGTTTTTTCCTCCAAAGGAGTGTGGGCATAGTGATCTGTTGCTAGGTGGGTTCCATCATGGACAATTTCAACTGCACTCTCAGTCCCAAGGTGTATGAGGTGTGACTGTGTCAGGCGGGCCAACAGTCAGGTTTCAGGAGGGCACAGGATGATTGGGAAGAGTGGTGGTGCAGGTAGGATGGGGGGAGTTTGCGGCTGAGTGGGGATTAGGACAGTAGAGATGCTTGAAGACCAGAGGGGTTACTTTATGTAATTACCCCATGGATTTCACCCACTTCAAAAAGACCAGCCTGTAATATAGAAAGATCTACTGTGCTGAAATCAACTTCATTTTGGCATAATACATTTATGTTGCAGTCACACTGGGTTTTGTGTGTTAATCTCTGAGGTGCAGGGAAAGATTAAATCTTCCCATAGGATGAAACAGCTGCAAGTGTCTTTATAACGCTATATGAAACACACATATTGTCTTACATCTTCATTTACAACCACGGATCTCTGTGAGCTAATGTTTATTTATTTTTCTGCCCAAGAATGAGGAGCATGTTATTTAGAAATATGGGCACAAAAAACAGTAGTAACTACCTAGAAGTGAAGGTACTTTCCTCTATAAGAGAAATACATGTCTGGGGAAAATGGAGAGGGGTGTGTGGATGAGTGGAAAAGATGCAGACTTTGTGATCATGTGACTTCACGTACACTTTACTTTAAAATATGTACATGTATAAAATGTATATAAAATAAATGAAATGAAATAAAGTAAGAGCAAGCAAGAGAGAAACAGAGAAGTATGCTCTGCTTATAACGTTTATAAAATGAGTAATTATGGGCACATGGAAGACAGGTCATATGTCGGCTCAGAAATAGCTGCTGGTGACATAAACATAAACTTGTCAGTGGGTTCCTGACCTTAAGGAAATTAACATTTAAGGAAACAAAAGCAAACATTTATGCTTCCATCTACATTGTCATAGCTTGTATTATTCTCACATTAAAGTCAAAGAAAAATCACTGAATAAACTGCACAAAAGCTTGAGCTGCTTGACGTCATTGGAAAGCAATCAATGCTGATAGGAACTGAGGAGAAACCACTCTGAAGAAAAGGAAATTACAGAGTACTAAGCCTGAAATTCTGCACGGAATTTCCTCTCTGACACGTGTTAAATTCCAAACTGGTAAGGGGTGAGTAACCTCGAAATCAAAAGAAAATAGCTTCTAAGAAGCTAAACCCTAAGCTGAGCTGAACAGACAAACACTCTGGTAAGTATCACAGGTTTCCTATAGGAAAATCTTAAAGAGCCTCACTTCAAGAGTAGAGTGACATTAAAAATGAACAAACTATCACAAAGCCACTTCAGTCTCTGCTTGCATCAAAGTGAGCTTTTGTCATTGTAACTATGGGCCAGAAAAAAATGAAGTCTGATCTGGAAAGAGATAACAAGACAGATCATTTACTGTTTTTAATGCCTAATGTGCCATCTTCAATAAAAATCACTTAATGCCTCAGAAGCAGACATGTAAGTAAACCAGATACTAGTTATCAGTTTCAAATTCTAAACTAGGATCAATATGTTTAATAAATTAGATAATAAGATAAAAAATTTACCAGAGAACTAGAATCTATAAGATAGAAAGCATAGATACACAATTAACTGTTATTAAATTTATTAATCCAGTAGAAGTGCTTGCTAAGACATTAGAAATAGTAGAAGGGAGTACTAGTAAACTGGAATATATATCAGGGGAAAGTCTTTAGGACAAATCATAAAATCAAGAAAGAATGAGGAAAATGAAAATAAAGGTTTACAAGATATATATGGCCCTTGGTGAAAAGGTATAACATACATGTAATTTTGATTCCCAAAATGATAAGGAAGACAAGGGCAGAAAGAAAGGGTGAAGGATCTCTCTCTCTCTCTCTCTCTCTCTCTCTCTCTCTCTCTCTATATATATATATATATATAGAGAGAGAGAGAGAGAGAGAGAGAGATAAATCTATATCTATATCTATATCTATATCTATATCTATAGAGAGATATAAATCTATATCTATATATAAATCTATATAGATAGATATAGATATTTATTCTCTCTGTCTCTCTATATAGATATAGATATCTATCTATATATAGATCTATCTATCTATCTATATATATAGAGAGAGATATAAATCTACATCTATATATAAATCTATATAGATAGATATAGATATTTATTCTCTCTGTCTCTATATATAGATAGAGATATCTATCTATCTATCTATATAGTCTCTCTAAACCTATCTATCTACATCTAGATCTATCTATATCTAGATCTATCTAACTATATCTAGATCTATCTATATCTAGATCTATCTATCTATATCTATCTATCTAGATCTATCTATATCTATCTAGATCTATCTATATCTAGATCTATAGATACATCTATGTATAGATCTATAGATAGATGTATCTATGTATCTAGCTATGTATAGATCTATAGATAGATCTATCTATCTATAGATCTATAGATATCTATATATAGAGAGATAGATTTAGAGAGAGAGAGAGAATTAATAGGACAAAAGCAATATTTTAAGAAAGGGAGTGCCTTGTCCAAACCTGATGAAAAGGTCAAATTAAAGATTCAAGAAGCCATTTCACCCCAAGTTGGATAAATATTACAGAAAACACTCCTTGAGACATAATAATTACATTCTATACAGCAAAGACAGAGGAAAAACAACAGCTTAAAATCATCCACAGATGTAATCACTAAAATCATCCTGAAATACTAGCACAGATTATTTTTAAGCAACAAACACATAAATGATGGGAATCTACAGAAAATGGAATAACATTTATATTGATGATGATGATGGTGATGAGGGCCAAATAAAGATATTTGCCGTCAAATATAATACAATCTGCAAGAATTAATCAGCTATAGACCTGAACTAGCAAACATAGCAAAGTGAGTTCCTTAGCAGAAGTAGAAGAATTCCAGAGTCTTGGCTGTTCAAGAAATAAAAAGTCAGGAAGGATAACATGTGGCTAATACTAAGTACATATCAATTATTTAAAATTAAAATAACACTCTTGCTAATGGTATTTTTCTTTCCCTCTGTCACTGCGGAAGGGGAGGTGAGACTGGCCCTCATGGAAGCCATTGTCCTGTATTCTTCACCACAGACGACTCTCATTCTTCATGAATGTGCTTCCAACGAGTACCCTCAGGATCATCACATATCTGTTCTTTCTTGTTAAACCAAACTTGCGGAAATACTTGAAGGAGATACAGACTTGAGGAATCACAATGAAACCCTAAACACACAAATCCCTCCAGCTTGCATTCCAGGCTCCACTCCCTGCTTTTCCTACTCTGAGGGATGAAATTTCACTCTTGAGACAAAGCTTCTGCTCCAATCTCATATTGATTAATTTCTTTATTTCTAGTCCCTGAGCTCCTTCAGCACCGAAATGAGACAATATTCACGAACCATTCCTTTATCCCAAGTGTCTTGCTTTCTTGACATTGTCTCTCAGCAGATTGAGAGGCATAGACCGAAATAAATGTCTCAAACTAGAATGTGTGTAATTAATGGTCTCTCCACTCAATCCTTTCTTTTGTGATTCCCATTAAATGTTGTCTTAAGATGTCTTTGTAGGCTGGGTGTGGTGGCTCACACCTGTAATCCTAGCACTTTGGGAAGCCGAGGTGGGTAGATCATCTGAGGTCAGGAGTTCTAGACCAGCCTGACCAACATGGAGAAACCCCGTTTCTACTAAAAATACAAAAAATTAGCTGAGCGTGGTGGCACATGACTGTAATTGCAACTACTCGGGAGGCTTGAGGTAGGAGAATCGCTTGAACCCGGGAGGTGGGGGTTGCGGTGAGCCAAGATCACGTAACTGCACTGCAGTCTGGGCAATAAGAGTGAGACTCCGTCTAATAAAAATCAATCAATAAATAAAAAGATATCTTTGTATATGCCAAATAGTTAATTATGGTAGCTTGACTCCTGGTTCTGGACACAATGGACTAAACATATTCTACTCCATTCAGATGACTACTGTTAAAAAAATCTCAGACATATAAAAACTATATCAGAAAACTCTTAAATATAGAGAAAAGAAGTAAGATTGTCTAAAGAGACGTAGTGGTGACTTCCTTTTTCCCCCTGCAGAAATGCGCAGTCTGGAGAAGCCCTTAGCCTGGAAATAATGATGGAGATTTTACAAAATGCCTAAGAAAACTCATTCCGTGTAGCCAGAGGTGCCTGAAAGGGGCGGCCCAGCAGGTCAGAATTCTGGGACCACACTCTTGAGGGAATGTGTTCTCTTTCTGGGTCCACAAGGGGGCGTAGTTTTAAGAGCAAGAACTTCCCAGGGCCATGCCCCCCTCCCATCTCTCTCCATCCGGGAGATTTAATGGTTTATGTTTAAATTTCTCTGCTGCAGGGAAGAATCAAAAGTCAATCACTCCAGCGAAAGTTCTAAGGAACTCTTTTCATTGGGGGTGGGGGTGCTTGGAGAAGGAGGGAATTCCTCCCAGGTTAAAAGTCCTTGTCCCCACACCTGCTGGATTTCCCCTCTGGAGTCCCCTTCCACACTCTTCGTGGAAGTTTTCTCTCTTCGCCTTTTTCTCTTTCTCCACCTAAATAAAATCACTTTCTGGAAACTCTGTTTGGGGTCTGGTATTTTACTGTACAAGTGCACCTGCTATGGTCCACTCTCTCATTCTTGAGAGAGCAGGAGACCAAGAGCTTTGGAGAAACGTCCTCTCAGGGGAACTGAGGGCTCCCCTGAACCTTAACACTCTCCCAGCCCTGCTGAACACCATGTGATGGCATTCGTGTCCTCTGGCAGTGGGCACTCTGCCTGGCTGGGGTGTGTGGGGAGGGTAAACAGATGGACCAACTGGACAATGGGATTCTTTCCAGGGCTGTGCAACATCCAAGGCTGCCCCTGAGGGACTCATGTATGGATCTGACAAGAACCAGCACAGCCAAAGGTGTGAGAACTGAACCAGAGTGCCCAGTACTGGCCGGATGTCAGAGCGGCCCATGGGAAGTGCACCAGCAGGCTAGACAGGTGACGCTACAGAGACTTTGAAAATTGACATTTGAACCACAGTCAGCAAAGTGGCCAGGACACGTGGGCTAGACCTATGTATTAATCCCTTCTCTGCTGCTATGAAGAAATACCCAAGACTGAGTAATTTATAAAGAAAAGACATTTAATTGACTCACAGTCCCATGTGGCTGGGGAGGCCTCAGGAGACTTACAATCATGGTGGAAGGTACCTCTTCACAGGGCCGCAGGAGAGAGAATGAGTGCCAGCAGGGGAAGTGCCAGATGCTTATAAAACCAGCAGATCTTGTGAGAACTCACTCACTATCCCAAGAACAGGATGGGGGAACAGCCCCCCTGGTTCAGTTACCTCCCATCAGACCTCTCCCGTGACATGTGGGGATTATGGCAACTACAGTTCAAGATGAGATTTGGGTGGGGACAGGGTCAAACAATAGCAACCTAAACAGCATGGCCACCTGCTAAAATAAGGTTTAAGTAGGAAACAGCATCTCAAAACACAGGACCCACAATATTCAGGATGTATTAGAAAAGTGTTCATATACCAAGATCAGAATATCTCAACCCTAATGAGTTAAGACAAACAAGACACCAACAACAGGATAAACAAATGACTCTAATTATTAGGAAAGGATTTGCTGTCCTCAGGCTGTGCCTGAATGAAATGTGTTCCATTTTACTATGGAGAGAGCATCTGCATTTATAAATAACCTCTTGGGCCCTTAATTGGACGTCAGGTAAATGAACTGAGAGGCTCTCAGAAACTGAATCCTAGTTTAAAACATCAGGCCCGTGTAGATGCTTTATTCGACAAATATGTCTGAGAGATGCCAATTGACAAGGTTAAATCAGAGTCTCTGCCTTCTAGAAGCTTGTAATCAGTCAGAAGATATGAGGTGCATTCATAGATGGCCACCATTTAGGTAAACTCTGGATCATGTAAGCCCAATTATATGCCCTTCTGCATGAGTGAGTGGCCAGGGGAATCCATCCTCATCTCTTCTTACAGAGTGCATTGGATCCAGGCATATACATAATGGATTTTTATATTTGTAATTCAAATGTACACAAACATCTCTCCTCTCTCATAACTCTATAGCTGTCAAAGGAAAGAAAGTTAGTGAGGAAAATCTGCATCCAGTTATGACAGTACACCTTACCCAAAAATCAGGGCATGGTTATACATTATTGTTTAGGAAAAACAATAGTTTTTTTTCCTATATAAATAGGTGCATGGTTACTAAAACCGATCTGGATTATGCAGAATTTTTTTAAAGAAGAAAATATATACTTTCAAGCAAACTCACAGTCAACCTGTTGACATTTTATTCTTGCAGTCTATTTTTTTCTAAGTAATTTTTCTATCCTGTGTTGACATCTCTTAATTAACCAGTCCCCTGGGAGATATTGTTTGACATTTCACAGAAAATGTCAGAGTGGAGTGAAGTGGAGGCTACTGTATAAGTTTTAATTAACACTGAAAAGGATCCCACAGCACCCTCTGCCTCTGTCCACACCTTCACCCACACAGTAAGACAGAATAAAGGCTCAGATTCTGAGATGGTGATAAGATGGGTTTCCCACCTCCCAAATTCATAGGTTAAAATCCTAACCACCGAGATGAGATGTTGGTAGTAAGAGGTGGGGTGGGGCTTTGGGAGAAGATGAGGTCATGATGGCAAAGTGGGATTAATGGGTCTCTTAAAAAGTGGGTCTCTTACAGAAAGACCCCAGAGAGATTCCTCACCCCTTCCACCACATGGAGGACACAGGGAGAAGGTGGCCACTTGGCAGCTAGAAGAAAGCCTTCATCAGAGCCTGACCCTGCTTGCACCTGATCCCAACCTCTCAGCCTCCGGAACTTGAGAAATAAGTTCCTGTTGTGCACAAGCTGCCCAGGATATGGTCTTTTGTTACAGCAGCCAAAGGAACTCAGACACTCCATCACTGCAACGTCATGTGGATGACACTGTTTCAAAGTTCAGGGCCAACTATATTCAAAGCTTCTTGGGATTTTCCTAAAGTTTCTGGTTAAAGGGTGTCTCAAGCATTGGTAAGCATAAAGCTGATAAAGCCAGTGTCCCATGAGGGCAGAAAATAAAAGGCATGCATTGTGCTTTGTTGCTTTTTTTTGTTTTGTTTTGTTTTTTTGTAAAGAAAGGCAGATTTATCAGAAAAAGTATGAAAATAAGTAGCAAAAAAGCAACAGGTAGGTCAGCGGAAAGAAGCTGACTGAAAGAAAACACTTACTAGGGATTTTACAGGATGGTGCTTACGCTGTGTGCTAAAGAGGGCTTTCTGCATTGAGGCCCTGGTTGCAGTGAGCTAACTTGAAAGTGTCTGGTAAGAATTGGGCACAGAAAAATTGTGAGTTATTTGTGCAGGAGGGCTGTGTATCCTGAACCATGAAGAAAGGCAGACTTACCGCTTACCTGCCTTCTCCTCTTGCTTTCCTCTATCCCACCAGCCTAACTCCTTTTCCCCAATTAGGACTCCACAAGCATCTTGAATTCTTTTCTAAAACCATTATTGCTTTGCAGGCTTCTGACGTGTGGTGAGGAAGTGCTTTGGAGCAGTGCTGCTTCCAGAACAGGGTGGGCCCAGAGGTTCTTAACCAAGGATTCCCCAGTTTCCCACGGGATGCGTGAAACTCCATGCTGTCTTCCTGGTGTCTGCTTGTCCCTCGGAGCCCCTGATGCTCCAGCTTCCCAGGACATTCAGCTCTGTGGGTCATTTCTCCCCATCTGCCACTGGATCTTTCTCCTGGCTTCTTTGTTAGCTCCCTGGGAACACAGGCACAGCCAATTTTCAGAGTACCACATAGTCAGTAAGCATCAGATAATAAATATGTTTCATGTTGTAACTCTTTCTATTGACATCTTTCTTGTTGGTTACGTTGTATTCTGTCAATGTATCTGCAGGAGACTTTACTTAATTAAAACCTTATTGTAGCCTATTTAAAATTTTCTCAAATATAAATGATGATACTATTAGCATATTTGTGCTACACACTTTACATATTATTATTATTTTCCAATACGTGGTTTCTATCAATAAAATTATTGGATCAAATTGCTTTTAAATAATTAGGGCTTCTGGTATTTTTAAGCACCCTTTTTTTCCTAAAAGAGTTACCAGTTAATCATTCTGACAAAATTGTGCTAATTTTATCCTATCATCACGAGGAATATTAAAATTTAAACAAATTTCACAGTTTATCAGATAAGAAATGTTTTGCTTTTAAATATGCATTATGATAGTAAAGACATAGGGGAAAAAATAGCCCTTTGTTGACATGATTTGCTTTCTGACATTTCATAAAACTGAACTGGTTTTACTAAATCCAAAATTTATCTGAATTGTGCATATGAGCAAGTTAGAGGAACCAATGGAATAAAAATTGCTGAAAAAAAATCCACAATTGTAATGAAAATGTGCTTTGTTTGCTGGCTTGTTTTAATATCACAAAGAGCCAAAAGTTTCCCTCTATGTCTGTGATTCTTGGTATTAATGGATCAGCACTCTAGGGCTACTGGAAGGAGAATAACTATACTCACATTTAATTTTACATTTCATGTCCACAAAATCAGATTTGTCAGTCAATTCTCTCTTGAATCTCTACATTGCTTCAAAGGAGTCAAGCTCTGCAGATAAGGGTAGAGGGAGATTTGTTTCAGAGGTAGTTTGCAAAAATGAAGTAGACAAAATTATATTACATATAATATAGTAATAAAATTTTACTTTCTCCTGATGGCACTTTATGTTCTCTTTATATATATATATATATATATATATATAAATTGCCAATTAATCCTTTTGGCAAAATTGTGCTAATTTCATTCTATCATCACCAGGAGTATTAAAATTTAAACAAATTTCACAATTTTCAAAGTACCACATAGTAAGCATCAGATAATAAGTATGCTTCATGTTGTAACTCTTTTTTATTGACATCTTTCTTGGTGGTTACACCATGTTCTGTCAATGTAGCTGCAGGAGCCTTTACTTAATTAAAACTGTATGGCAGCCTATTTGTTTTAAAATTTTCACAAATATAAATGATGATGCCATTAGCATATTTGTGCTAAACACTTTTGTTTACAGATTGCTATTATATAATAATTTCCTTTTTTCTGGTGCATTTGAGCAGAATTAGCCTTCACTTCCATTTTTAATATTGAATTCTTTATTTTATTTCCCACTTTCTGATAGCAGCCTGAGCTGCTCTATATTATGCATTAATATACTGCCTTTTAACTACTTCAGACAGAGAGCTGACATTGTTTAGTAAAGCAAGTAAATAAATATGTTATATATGACTGGAAAAAATATATATATAAATATATATTATTTTATTATATATTTACACACACACACACACACACACACACACACACACATACACATGTGAAGATAGCAAAAAGTGCCATCGGGAGAAAACAAAATTAAAAGTAAAATAAAGGAAATGAGTGCCAGAGAAAGAAATACTTTAGACTCTTTAGACTATTGGTCACAGTGAAAGGGCAGCTGAAACCTTGGTAATCTCTTTTGTGTCAATTTTGTTTTCTTTTAAGAAGTTCCACAACTAAACTATGCTGGCTGTTTCTGAGGAACAACACACATTCTAGACGTGGGGGCGACGCTGTCACTATCTGAATTGAATTTAAAAAATCTTAAAGCCCTTTCCTACAGGTTCTGGCCAAGGCTTTAGATTCTCTTCTATTTGTTTCTTTTGAGACAAGTTTCAGAATTTTGTTGAGACTGCAAATCTAATATGAAGGGAGGTGTGGCCCTCTAACACCCATGCACTGAAGCCCTGACCTGCACCTTTCCAGCATTTAGAGACCATGTCTCCAAGGAGGTGGCTAGAGCTAAGTGGGGTCATAATGGTGGAATGCTGACTGGATGGGTTAGTGTCCTTACAACAGGAGGAAGAGGCCAGAGCTCACTCTCTTCCTGCACACGTGGAGGAAAGGCCCTGTGAGGACACGGTGAGAAGGCTGCAGTCTGCCATTGCGAAGGGAGCACTCCCTGGAAACTGAATCAGCAGGCACCTGGACCTGGGATGCCCAGACTTCAGGGTTTTGAGAATAAAGGTCTGTTATTTAAGCCGTCCAGCCTGCAGAGCTTTGCATGGCAGCGTGAGTCACCTGACACCCTGGTTACTTGTGGCGCCCCCTAAATCCTCATCAGGAAAATGTACATCAAAACCTTACCTGTGGATTTCCTTTTTGTGATGCCTTTGAGCAGAATTCCCCTTCTCTTCCCTTTTTAATATTGAATTCTTCGTTTTATTTCCCACGCTCTAATAGCAGCATGAGCCTCTCTATATTACGCATTAATATACTGCCTTTTAATTACTTCAGACAGAGAGCTGACATTCTTTAGTAAAGCAAGAAAATATATATGATCGGAAAGGGAAAAGGCGGCCAGTAGTGCCAGCTGTTAAGCGAAGTTCACGGAATAACGTTGAGAGGCAGCTTTGAGCCTCCCAGACACCTCAAAGACTAGACATGTTTAATGGAAACGACGTAAATTTTACATCTGTTATTGTAGTTCATGCAGGCCACTTATCATTCTGTTGGCCAGTTAAATGTATTAAATGCTTTATAAAAAATTCACTGGCATAGCTAAATCATTGGAAGTTCTTCATATTCATTCCATAATTCTTTGACAAAGGATGATTAACATCATTTACCAGACTTTGTTTTAGGTGCTGGGAATACAGTCGTTACAAAAGAAAAGAAGGAAAATGTGTCTGCTCTTCCAGGAATTGTATTTTAGTTGTGTGGCTGGGAATGGTCCCATTAGGCGGGTGAGTATGTGCACAGGGCGTGTCACGGAGGACCAGCCCAGGGCCATCCTGGGAAATCAGCAGAGCCCAGGCCACCTTGGAGAGCAGGTGCAGGGCTTCCATCATAGTGTGTAAATGCTGGGCCTTCTCCTCTGTATGGTGGATTAACCACAGCCCTAAAGAAGCATGTGAGCAAACGCCATGGATGTTCCAGAGGCAGGTGCTAAAATTAGTAGAAAAGCGAATGACAGTCTGTGAGGCAGATTAACCAAGGCAGAGAAAAGAGGCCAGTATTGGGTTAGAACAAAGGAGTGAGGGAGAGAAGCAAAGGAAATGGAGGTGTGGCGGCCAGGCCATGGAGACTCTGAGAAAGGATGCTTGTTTTATTCTGGGCCATGAAGCCATTGAGAAGTCTGGAGCGAGAGAGTGGCGTTGGCTCCTCTCCATGAAGCTCACCTAGATGCTGCATAGAGCATGGACCTGGGTGGGGTCAGGGGTCGGGGTCAGGGGTCAGGGTCAGGTGGTTTCGCCATATTCCAGGTGGGAGATGAGGCTGTCTCGGATTAGAGTCTGGGGCTAGCAGTGGTGGATTCACCTGTTTTACAGTAGATAGCCACCATATGCCCTGATGTTTGGATTTGTATGAGTAAACACACAAACACGATATAGCTAGAACTCTTAAAAGTGTCTAGACTGAAAAGTGAAACGAATGATTTAGGCACTGACTGAGAGGGCAGCAGAACAGAAGCAGCACATTTGGGTGGAACAGTGGGGAGAAAGTGCGTGTTTATCAACAAGGCAGCCACTATCCACATGCGCCCTACAAACCATGAGCCAATGGGCATTCCAAAGCAACTGGAAACCTGGAATTGTGTCCAGGTCATGCACCGGGCCACGTTCTGAATGTGTGAGTCGCATCGCACCTGACCTGACTGGCTCCCATTTCTCCACAGTCATGGAGCGCAGATTTCCTCTCCAGGATGGTATTTCTGTTATTGCTCTGTTTCCCACGTGTAGGCTTGCTTCTCATGGTCAGCCGGGCTTCTTGCTTGCTTGAACAAACAGCAAACTGTGATGTTCCGACGCCATCTGGGCCAAGGAGGCGGCAGACCGTGTTGCAATGTGACACTGGGAGCAGGATGACACCACCAAATCCCCTGTGCTCTCAGGCAAGCAAAGAGACCGAGGTCAGCCACAGCCACTTCCTAAGCATGGAGCACAGCACACAAGCAATGTCCCCCTGGAGCTGAGCCCACAGGCTTCCCGTCCCCTATTCCCACACAGCCTGATCTGTTGCCAGAGAGATGCTGAGGCCACTGAGTCCACGCTTCTTGTAAAACACCAACATTACAGGCCATTTTCTTTACTTAAATATATATATATATATATATATAAATATTCTTTATGTTTCTATTTATTTACTTAATATATTTATAATTATATGAAATATATAATTATAAATATAAATACATTTGTACTTATATTTCTTTGCTTAATATAAATGATATAAAAATATATCATTTACTTATTACAAACTATGATTGTGGTAATTATTCTGAAACATACCTTTATTAATGACAATTTAGAAAACACAGAAAAACACAAAGAAGAAAATTAAAATCATTCATCCCAATGATTACAAATAAATGTTATTGCCACACTAGCATACAGCTTTCAGCAACCTTCTAGCCATATGTATATTTAAACAACATATGGTTTAACTATATGTTATGTATTATGACCTATTTTTATAATGTAAAATATTTGTAAAACAATTCATGCTATTTAACAGTCTTTTACAAATTTCTACATTAATAATGTTACTATTCAGTTGAGGAATGAGTGACTTAACACCATCATAGTTAATTTTAAGTTCAAGAACCTCTGTTGTTGGGGAGGAGTGTGGGGCGAGGCTCTGCTCCACACAGACAGTCATGGATCCAGGTTGAGAGTGGCCCTGGTGCTGACACTGTAACAGCAGATGGGAGGATTCAAGCACACTCAGTCACACAGGAGGTTTTCAGGACCCAGGATGGCTTCATTCTGCATACCGCTTTTTAACAAGAACTGAAGCACACCAGCGTACCTAATTGAAAGGAGCCTGGGAAGTGAAGTCTTGCAGGTATGGGAGCCCCTATTTTCATCTGATCTCAGGTGGCTGGCTTCACCCACACCATTCACCTAAAATCTTTCTTAATTTCATTTTTTGCTGCTTGGGATCTCAAAGCAATCATGTTTTCTAACCCTAAAAAAAAAAAACCCAAAATGTGGTTTGCCTGTTTTCTTGATTTTGCTGGTCAGTTGCTGACTGATGTCTGCATGCACCTCTTTTTTCCAGCAGCGTGCTAAATGGCTGCTGGTGCCAACAGCATCCTGATCAAGTGTGCTTCTCCAGCCTCCTTCCTGGGAGTTCCAGGTCTGGCAAGCCTCCAGGTTGCCTTCCACGCTATCCCAGCTGTGCTGTTTCACTGAACATGCTTGCCATTATGTCAGGCAGATCTTAATTTATCAACTTCTGAAAAGCCCAGGGCCCCAGCACTAACCAATGTCACATATCCTGGGTTGTCTTACAGTAGCACTCTACCCTCCAGGTCCAGTTTTATATGAATTAAAGTAATTAACCTGCTTTGTCATATTAAAGTCCTTAATATTGGTTAGTACAGTCCTACTGATGGTTTTGGGCAAGGGGCGTGCGCTCCATGGAATGACTGGGAAGACCAGAGTGAGGTCAGTTCTGTGACTTTACTGCAGGGTGGAGGCTCATCTGGTCAACCATATTCACTCGGCACGGGAGGAAGATAGAGCCCTGAGGAATCCAACAAGCCAGACCTAGAGAAGTTTCTCATCCCTTTGCCGCCCTCCAGAGCACTGCTGAGGGCTCCTAGCCAGGAGTGGTGGGGGCCACGCCACCCCTAGGGCAACCTCATCCAGCAAGACTTGTCTGGATGGAAAAGAATGATAGAATTTTGGTGGCCAGCCAGCCGTTTCTCCCATATATGCATTGAAAATTAAAGAGGCAATTATTTGGAATGAAAAGAGTATGGATTATGATTTTATGGTGGGTCAATAATTTCCCGATGAATTATGCCGGCATCTCCCTATCCTCACCAAACTCTCTGAGTCACTGTGTGAAATACGATTCCCGGGAGGTTTCCTGGAGGCTTTTCCTGAGCAGGCCACACTGGTGTGTGGGGGTTTCCAGCTTCACTCACAAAGTGGCCTGGACCAGGGCTTTCCTGCCCTGTGCTCTTTCTGACTTTTGGGTCAATTATTTTTTATAAATCTTAAGTTCCAAAAGTCATATATTATTTGACCTAATATCTCCTTTTTCTACTGAATACCGCAGGTAGAATAAAGTCATTTTGATTTCATCCAATTATGACATTTCCAATAAATATCTCTAAGTTATAGAGGCTTATCTTGTAGTAATATAGAAGTCAGATTCCAATAACAAATGCTGGCATGTAATTAACATACCTAAGTTTATAATCCCAATTTACCATTTTATACCCAGAGTCCCAAAATTATGAAACATGTATGATGTGAGAAACACAAAGTGTTCCCAGGAAAAAGCTTAATGCAAAACCTAAAGAAACTCACTTATACTGAATCCTTTAAAAAAGAATATTCTGACTGTATTAATATAACATTAAAATTTAAATAATCTAAATTGTCTTGTACATCTTAGGAATTTTGTACATCTTAGGAAGATTATATTCATAGAGAAATAATATGCTCTTTTAGCATTGGAGTCTTATCCTATGGCCACAGTTTCAATGTTTATATATAAATGTGTTTCCATCAACATAATTATTCTTATATGTTTATAACTATACATTGTTTATACAATGAATGTATATGCACATTTTACAGAAATAAAACAGCATTTTATATTTAAAGATTTTATATAAGAACATTATAGAACAACATTTTATATGTAAAAAAGTGTGTGTGTGTGTATGTATATATATGTACAGGGAATAATCAGGGAAAATAATTATATATGTAATTATTATATGATTATATAATTATATAAATATTAAAAGGATTAAAAGATGGATAGATAGAGATTATTGATGACTTAGGTATTTATTGTCATTCTTTTATATTTAATATATATTATTTTATTATTTTGGGCATTTCCCACAATAGCTATGCTTTTAATAACCAGGAAAATAATTACATATATAATTATTTTATTATATTATTACAATATATATTATGATATGTGATATATTATATATGATATATATTATGGTATATTATATAATTGTATAATTATATCATATTATATTTTTATGTTATGTAATATATAATTTATTATAATATATATTATATATAATAATATAATTATATCTATATATTTTATATATTATATAATTATATATAACAATAATTATATTTATATTATATATTTATATATGATTTTATATAACAACAATAATTATATCTATATAGTACATACATTTATATGTTATATAATATATAATAATTATATATATAATTATTTTTCTGATTATTAAAAGCATAGCTATTGTGGGAAATGCCCAAAATAATAAAATAAAATATATTAAACATAAAGGAATGACAATCACCAGCTATCCATCTTTTAATCCTTTATATGTTTAAATAGTTTTACAAACTCTGACTTTTATCATAGTCACAATTTCTCAGGTTAAAACAAATTCTTTTTTATTCTCAATTGTGAAGAGTCTGTGCCCACACACCTAAGTCTTCACAAATCATTCTTCCCTCAAAGGCATTGCTAAAATACAGTCATAAAGTTGGAAAAATTCATCCTCCTGCTATTTGGGGATATGCCAACACATACTGTATCCTAGGTGATAATTCCTGTAGCACATCATGGAAGTGTTCCTGCTGATTGAAGGAAGACTTGCAAGCGTGACTCCCAAGCACCTGCGCCCACGTGTAGCTTCTGTCTGCATCTCACCTCAGGCAAACATGCTTGAAGAAACGAAGAGAGGACAGGGTTTCTGACAGTTTTCCCAGGAGAGGCCTAACGCAGTTGACCCAGTGATTTAGAACCGGGAAGTCATGTTGTTTATGGCACGTTCTGGTAGCTCAAGTTGTTTCTCCAGTTTTTGTTCCATTATTAACCAGGTGCCATGCAGTTCTAAAATTGAGTTCACCCTCTCAGCACCCACCCTGGCAGTGAGAACACTGGTTCTCAGGGGCAGGTGTTGTTAGCGCTTGTTCCAGAGAAACTGTGCCCCAGCCTGCCTAGAGGTCTCCTGTCCAGTAAAGATGACAAAGAAAGTAAGAACTGAAAGGGATAAAAAAAATAAACTTGTTGTTTTCTACTTGTTTTTTGTTTGTTTAGGAATGAGGTCTTGCTCTACTGCCCAAGATGGAGTTCAGCAATCATAGCTACGTATGTTAACTTTTTTTTTAAAGTTTAACTTTTAGAAGAGTTTTCAATTCACAGCAAAATTGAGAAAAAGGTACAGAGAGTTCTCACACACCACAGCTCCCACACGTGGACATTCTCCCCACCATCAGCACCTCCCCCAGACGGTGCATTTGTTATGATAGATCAACCCACAGGGACAAACCACAGTCACACAGAGTCCACAGTGCACATGAGGGCTCACTCTGGGTGCTGTACACTTCTGTTTGACAGATGTATACTGACATGGACCCACCATTGCAGCATCATGCAGAATGGTTTCAGTACCCCCAAATCCCCCCAAATCCCCTGTGCTCCTCTTGCTCATCACTGGCTTCCCCCAACCCAGGGTGAGCATTAGTCTTTTTACTGAGAAGGTTATATACTATAGTTTCACCTTTTCCAAAATGTTGAATGACACAGTATATAACCTCTTCAGATTGACCTAGCAATATGACCTTTCGGATATAACCTAGCAATATGCATCGAATGTTACTCCATGTTTTTGCATGATGATAGCTCACTTCGTTTTTCAACACTGTATAATATTCCATTGCCTGGATGTACTGCAGTTTATTTGTCCATGTCACTGAAGGACATCTTGGTTGCTCCCAAGTTTTGGAAGTTGTGAATAAAGCTGCTGTAAACATCTGTGGATAGGTTTCTATCTGGACATATTTTAACACTGATTAATACCAAGGAGTGTAATTACTGGATAGTATGGTAAGCGTGTGTTTAATTGGGTAGGAAGTTGCAAGCTGTCTTCCACAGTGGCTGTACTATTTTGCATTTCCACCAGTAAAAGATGAGAGTCCAGGTTGCTCCACATCCTCTCCAGCTTGTTGGCGCTGTCTGAGGGTTTCAGGCATTCCACTGAGTGTGCAGTGGTATCTCATTATTTTTAACTTCCATTTCCCTGATGACATATGACGTGGAGCATCTTCTCATATGCTTATTTGCCAGCCATGGATGTTCTTTGATCAGGTGTCCGTTCTAGTCCCTGGCCCGTGTTTTAATCCGGCTATGTGTTTTCTTATTGTTGAGTTTTAGTAGTTCTCTGTATACATTTTGGATGACAGTCCTTTATCAGATGTGTGTTTTGCAAATATATTCTTCCAGTGAGTGGCTTGTCCTGACAGTGTTTTTCACAGGGCAGAAGTTGTTAACTTGGTTGAAGTTCAGCTCATCAGTCCTTTCACAGACCCTGCCTTGGGTGCTGTATCTAAAACATCATGGTTGTGCCCAATGTCACTGAGATTTCTCCTCTGTCATCTTTCAGTTTACAGTGTGCATTTTGTTCTTATGTCTAGGATCCCTTTTGAGTTAAGTTTTATGGTGGGTGTAAGGTCTGTGTCTAGATCCCCCCCCTACACACACACTCTTTTTTTTTTTGCTGTGGATGTCTGGTTGTTCAAGCACACTTTGTTGAAAAATGATCTTTTCTCCATTGAGTTGCCTTTGCTCCTTTGTCAAAGATCGGTTGCCTGCATCTGGGTGGGTCTGTTCCCGGCTCTGTGTTCTGTTCCCTTGATCCATTTGTTCTTTCACTAATGTCACACTGTATTGATTACTGTGGTTTGCAGTAACTCTTGAATGTTTACTGCTTTTAATACACTAGACACAATTCCAAGAAGATGAGTTGTAAAGCTCTAAAATATCCTTTATTTTAAATAATTTAAGCAGTATCCCTTTTTGTTCTAGTTTTTGCATTTTTATTCTTGGGAATGCTAAAATATGATGGGTGTCTCCTCTATGGCACTGGTGCCAGGGGCTGGACAAAGTACATGTTATACCTGAGTCTCTGTGGGCTGGGGCACTGATCAGAGGGTGTAGAAAACATGAAATGACCCAGCGTTCATAAATGTCTGTGCTTTAAGTCGTTACAAAGGCCATGGTATTTGTTTTACTCGATGGAATGATGGATGCAGTAAACGTGGAATGGGATTTTATTTCTCGGCAATGCGAGGAGCTAGGAAAGGCAAGGACTTTGAATGCTGCTCAGATGAAATACAGAAGTGTGCCTTAAGCACTATGCACTGCACAATGCCAGAAATTCAGAGGAAATTCAAAGCAGATACTTCTCAAATTCAGATGTCCTCACATTATTTACATATGCACTATATTTTACTAGACTTTATGTTATTTTGTAACTCAGAATGGTATTTCAGGTAACGGCATGAGAAATTGATTTTCAACTCCTTTAAAAAAAAAAGCTTACAAATAGTTTCTCTTATCAGTAGGCTAGACAAAAAAAAAATCTAATATTCCTTTTCCTTTTAGAAGAGATTTATTGACCTGCTAACATTTCTGAACTTCTAAAACATAAAGTGACAAATATGAGACTCATAAAATATCCTGGTTCTGATGTGCGAGACAGCAGAACTCGATAACAAATACTGAATGGGAACCACGGTAGCAGAACCGCTCAGCCAGAAACTCAAACCTGCCAAGAAACTCTTTAAAGACGAGGGTGGAGGAACATTCTCCAGCAAAGGTCTTTTAACACTGTCAGAGGCTCTGCAGAAACGCAAGACAGACAGATTGTATTCTCATGCTTGGATGTGCCAACGTTTCTGCCCAGAGCACTGCTAACTGTGTATTATTTCCAGGATGACTTGTTTCTTTATTTTTAAAGGTAACCCACATTTTTAATGCAAATATGATTAGTGTGAAACAGTAATTGGTATGAGTACACCTTACATATTCATTTGTATTGTCTCAAAATATCAGAAAAAAGTCTATTTTAAAGAAAGAGGAACATTCATTTCTCCTTAACTTCATTTTGCTAGTCAAATTTTCTGACAAATATGCCTCCCTCCTTCTTTGGAAAAAATAAAATAAAATGCTAATTTCTTACCCCCATACAATGCTCAATCCAAGATCTTTTCTCAAGAGCACATTCTCCAGTTGCACGCCTACCCCCAAGTGCCTTATGGTGGCACAATATAGAAATGACATTTCACATGGTGACTTCCAGAGGCTTATTTTATTAGGAATTTGTCCTGTGTGTGGATTTCTGGACAGACAAAAACTCGGTCTTTCTATCACCAAGATCACCTTTTTAAGGTTTTCTACTTATTTCCCAAGAGCAATTGTGTCTTCTTTCACCCTTACCTAGTTTTTCCTTTCCTAACACACTATTTATTTACCACCTTTGTTCCAGAGGGTCCCAAACAGGCACATGGCCCTGTGGATGTTAAATAGTTATGGACTGATGTAGTCTCATAATCAACTTTTCTAACAATGTAGACATTTCGGACAGACGGATAACCTGATCAACGTATCCTTTGTGTAGAATGTCCTTTTATTTGAATTTCTTGTAAAGAAATAATGTGATAGAAATTGCAGCATTTTAAAGCAGCATGTGACTTAAGTCCCTATGGATAAAGATTCCACTGGTCCTCTTCCGGCTGCAGGTGAAGTGTCTCCCAGAACTCACTCACAATGATAACCTGCCTGGCTTTACTTGGGTTTTCTGTTTATCTACCAAGTGCAGGGCTGGGGCCTCTTGCTTTTTCATCTACTCCACCCATTAAAAATACTACATCGCACCACTTTTAGTGGCCTCTCAACTTTAACCTTTGTCTCCAATAGTGAAAATGAAGTATTTGAGATTAGTCTCAGTAACTCGGATTTCAGGAAGTTGAAATCAGGATTTTTCTCATCCGCATTCACAATCCATGTATCCAGTAGCTTCTTTCTATCAGGAAGTATAAACAGTTCCATGCTCACTGCCAGAGACTGCCTCTGAACTCTTCATGGACCATGGGTGTGGATCTCCCAGGGACCCCACCTCCTGTCTCTGTGCTTCCCACTTAGCACTGAGGGGCCAGCAGGTGCCTTCTCCAGGCCCTACCCTGACATCCCAGAGAGACTGTTTGTATTCTTTTCTATAGTGCATTTGATGACATCTAGCTCCTAGTGATATTTCAAGGCATCTGCACTATCAGGCACTTCCACAGGCCCCTGAACGTCCTCTCTCCACCTTCATTAATTTCTTTCCACCTGTCCTCCATGGAAATAAATGTTGGTGAGACATTTGTACAACTCTTTTTCCAATTTTTTTAATGCACCTTTGTATAATATAGATCACAAATAATGTCCACTTGCAGGCCTCTTTGGGGCTCATTATTGTCTAGTTCCTGTGATTTCAGTCTATTAGCTCTTCAGGGAAAAGATGCTACTTCATGGAGTTACTCCATACTGTCTGTTGCAAAACATTGCACTATATAAAGAAATTGCAAGTACAGAGATGGAAACAATACAAATTGTGATAAGCATCCAAATCTACAACATTTAGCGTTCCTTAAGTGATGAGCTATTAGTGGAAAATGGTAATGGGTACAAGCTCAACCACAATTTGTATATAACTGTCTGCAGGCAAAAGCCAAGCTTGGGAAGTGAGCTTTACTTCCTGCTAAGACACATTATTTAATGAATATGTGGACCCGTTGTCAAATTGTGTTAAGGACGGTTGAATGGAACCAGGGCCAGTTATTCCCGAATATGCTGCAATTACAAACCTGTGGCAGGTCTTTAGCAAAGTAGTGAAGCCAGTTCCAATGCAACCTTCTAGCCCAAAGTTACTCTTTTTTGCTTTCTCTCCCTTTCTTTTATAAAGTCAGTGGTTTTTGCTTCTTGGAGGTGATACACGCCCCTGGGCAGCCTTCCCTCTCCTGCCCTCTTTGCCTTCAGTTAAATCTTACAGCCTTTAAGAACAATCTGCTGATGGTTCTCTTCCCATCAAGGTAGCAAAAGTGGTCAACAAAATAATCAGAGAGGTCTGCCTCAACCAATGTCTTCATTTACTATTTGCACTTTATTTAACTCAAACTTCTCATCCATCGATTAATCCAGGAACAATGAGACATCAAATAGATGCTCTGCACTTGAAAAGGACAAAGAATAAAATCCTCATGGCTAAGCAATGTACATCTCTTCTTGAAAAAATAGCCTAATACAACTGAAGTAATATAAAATAGAATTCTGTTATTTAGTTTTGCCTTTTTCTAATTATGATATTAAAGGTGAGAACCACTAAATAAAAGCTGGAGGAATGGCAACAAATAAGACCTGGGAAAATTCACGTGGACAAGTAAGCAGAGGATCCTGTTTAACTTCGCACAATTTGGGGACAAAGACCCCGGATGCTGGTGAAACTGTCCTAAGGCAGAACAGAGAATTAGACTCCAACCCTGGCCCTGGAATCTTAATCAAGTTATTTTTTTAATCACAAATGGGCAGATAACTTTGCCTGGGGGCATGTGATTTGAGCTGAGGTGTGATCATGGGAAGGATTCAAAGTGGAGGATCTTCTAACGTCATCAGAAAGCAAGTCCTTTGGAAAAAGTTGTGGTGGAGTCTGTACCTGCAGGTGGGACCACAGAAAAGAGAAGCAGGCACTTCTGAAGGCTTTTGGACAGGATCGGTCAACTTCGCAAAGATCAAAAACCAACCCCAATTCTTCGTGGCTGACCACAGGTGACACACACGTCTGACTCACATCACCCGTGGCTGCAGGTCGGTGGCCTTGCAGCTCAGCTTCAGGTGGCCATTCTGGCCTGGGGACTGTCTCTTTCTAGAGCCTACTGGGAACACCCTTTCTCCAGAACACACTGCTCTCAGGGCAAAAGGCAAAGGCAAAAGATCAAGGCAAAGCAGACATCTCTACGTAAAGCTTCTGCTCCGATGTGGCGAATGTCACAGTGACTCAAATCAGTCACTCACCAGGTTGATGATGGAAGAGGCAGACTCCTTCCACTCAGCAGGGGCAGCTTTACATCCCAGGACGGTGGCGGGTGCAGAATCCTCTCACAGGGACAGAGCAAATAGTCACATCAGACAACGCCACTCTAGCTTTGGATGTGAGAATCCATCATTTTTGCAGAAATATTTCCTAGTGAATTTCTGTTACATCATTGGCGATTTTGCAACATAGTTCTCCAAAGATTGCTTATCTTTAGTACTATCCACCTGATTTTTTTGCATCAACCCCAAATAAAGCATGCATGTGATGTCCATCGTTTCTACCCCTGCCTGCTCCTTGGAGGTCAGTGGTGCTGACTGTGTCTTTCTGATAGTCAAACTTAAGATCCAACAGAGAACAATTTGAACAGGAATTAACTCAAGCATGACTGAATTTACAGTGACAGTGGGAAAATCTTAAGTTCAAGTTTACAAAAAAAAATTTGAGCCAATGTTACAAAAAAAGAAAAAAAAATTCTTTGACAAGTTCCTGACATTTTTCTCAGGGTTTTGTTTTCACAGATGCTTCCCCATGTCAAGAGATTCAAAGGCCTGACAACCACTGTGCTCATGGTAACCTAGGAAACATAATCAACAATAGCCTATTTGGCAATCCTAAAAATGAATTTATATGAAAAATAAATACTTCTGATCCTCTTGTCGAGGCAATTATCCTAATTAGATTGAAAAATTCTGACATTTCCAATTAGCATTTATAACAAAATGTATGTCTGCAAATACCACAGAAGACAAATACTGATTTGTGAAACTAGAATGAACTGCATAGACGGTACAATATGTTAACATTATTATGTAACTTCTACTACTTTTGAATGGAAACAATCATTTCTAAATTATAAGTGCCACTAAAAATGTAAGTGAAACATTTGGGAATGAAATATGTCAACTTGGGCTCAAAGCAAACAGAAAGCCAAAAAAAAAAAAAAGGTTTTATTTCACTGAAAAGTCTGCTGACGATTATAAAGCATGCCAGCTATCTGTCAACCTGTGCTCAGTGGAGACCTATTTTCTAGGTCGCCATAGCTAGTCTGCTGCAATGTATTGGGATGATCTGAAGAGCATAAAGTTCAATCGGATTCCTATTGGCTTTATAAACTTCCCACAAAGATTGCAGCTCACGGTCACTTCAACAGTGACAATCACCACTAAGGGGTATTGAATTGTGGCCCCATTCTAGATTTAGGAGAAACCTAAATACGGATTTGAACTCTATAGAGATCCATAGAGTCTACATAAACATCTTGTTGAGGTACCTTTTTACTTTTTGTGCTGAGACTCTGAGATTTTGTTGTTGTTGTTGTTGCTTTTACTAAGTTGGTCATTGAGAGACAAATCATACCATGGTTAGGTGGAGCTATGAGAAATTTTAATACCTACTTTTTCTGTGAACACCTCCATGGCGTTGGCCTACAATGCTCCCTAGGCTTCTCTGACTCTCTCTAACCACCCACGGTATTTTTACACCCTTCCTTGGATTATGAACTATCAATACATGTGTATCCCTTGACTTTCAAAGTGTTAAAAAAACTGGGACCTGAACCTTGGCTCACCTGCTCTCACCTACAATATTTTGCTAGTTGTAGAGAAAGAGAATTTTCTAAAGTAAATTACATTTTTAAAACTCTGTTTATTTAACTAAATAATCAGATATTTGCTGTAATAAAGACTATGTTTGTTCCTATAACTTTTTTTTTTTTTGAGACAGGGTCTTGCTCTGTCACCCAGGCTGGAATGCAGTGGCATAATCTTGGCTCACTGCAACCTCTGTTTCCCAGGCTCAAGCGATCCTCTCACCTCAGCCTTCTGTATAGCTGGGAACACAGGCACAAGCCACCACACCTGGCTAGTTTTGTTTTATTGTTTTATTTTTTGTAGTGACAGAGGTCTCACCATGTTGCCCAGGCTGGCTTCCAACTCCTTAGCTCAAAACAATCTGCCCACCTCATCCTCCCAAAGTGCTGGGATTACAGGCATGAGACACCACACTCTGCGTTATAAATAACTCTTATAGAGAACTTTTAAACATAAATGTTATTAAAATTGTTTAACTTAAGAAATCATAGTAACAAATGCTCAAAACTCTGTGAAAACCATTCCAACGAACCTGTCATTTTGGATATAATCTCTGTCTGTCTGGTGGATTGTGGAGAGGTTAATTCTTCAACCTTCAACCCAGAGATTTTTGCCTCTACCCCCTACCCCCAACACACACAGGCACACATGCATGGGCACACAGATACACACAGACTCACAGAAACCTACCCATACAGAATGTATGTCTAGGTAAGATTAGGTTAAGGTGCAGTGAGAAATTAGAGCATGGCTGGTCACAGTGAAGGTGTGTGCACCTCACTCACAGACATGGCTAACGTGTGTTCACCACACAGGCTGCTCCACAAGTCTTTCAGGGACCCAGGCTGACAGAGACTCCACTTTCTTTAGCTGCAAACTGGTCATCAAAACATGGAAAGATAGCTGGAAAGTTGGAAAAAACACGCAGTGCTACATTGACGATCCACTGCATCAAACTAGTCAAATGGCCTCGTCTAACCCCAGCAACGCTGGAAAATATACAGGAAGAGATGGGACATTAGAAGAAAAGCCTGACTGTGTCACTTGTTATAACTTTCCACCAATATAAGAGTAGAAAAGAGAAGCATCACCAAGAAGTAAGCAAGCCAGGACGACAGTCAGAAGAATAAAATTACAATCCTAAGTGTCAAAAAGCAATTCAAACTAGAGAAAATTACTTACTTTTTTTTGTTAGTCAGTTTTTTTTGCATTTGTAGAGTAATGGGGTAATAAAAGATATTTACAAATATGTCATGCGTCTGTGCGACCATAAGCCTTACGTAAATGCTGTCTCCACCAGGATAACTTTGAACGGGCTCTAATAAGTACACTAAAGTCTCACTGTGTGGAAACACCAAGATTTATTTTCACTTACTCTGCATGTCCTTCACAGGATCCACCTGGAACATTACTAGACACTCAATTGTACATTGGCTCCTCATTTTCCAACTCTTCATATTTTCCCAGATGAGACAAGTCATATGACTACACCTATCTCAAAGAGCACAGAAGTCTGATCTTACCAGGCACTCAGAAGAAGTGCTGGCTGTATTTTGTATTTTCTTAAAATACATAAAAAAATAAGCAATATAATAATCGGGATAACATAGTGGTTATGTAAATGTATCCACAACTATATATCCTGTGAGGGTGAGCCTCATCGATTACTCATCACTACTTCCAATGCTTAGTACCATGCTAGCACAGTTGGTAATTGTACATTTTTGTGTGTATAATAAAATGGAAAAAAAATTAGACTGTATAAGTATGCTACATTAATATCTTCAAAATAATCTAAAGACTCTAATGGAAAAAGTAGATGACATGCAAGGAACAAAAGGTGATGTAAACACAGAACTGGAAACAAAAAGAAACAATCAAGGAACTGCAGAAATGGAAAACTCTGTAACAGAAACAGCAAATGCCTTAAACTGACTCATTAGTAGACTGAATACAATTAAGGCAAGAATTACTGAAGGTGTTGATAGGTCAAATGAAACTTCTTAAGCCGAAATGCAATGAACAAAATAATTATTACTAAAGAAAAAGAAGGAAACGTGCCAAAAATGTAGAACAATTTCAAAATATTTAACGTATACATAATTGATTTATCAGAAAGAGAGAAGAGCGCAAAAGATATATATGTTTGAATACTGATGGCAACTTCTCATATTAATGGCAGAAACAAACCACTTTTCCAAGAAGCCTAGAGAACACTAAAACAAACAAACAAAAAAAACCAGAAACAAAAAAAATAAAAAAATAGGAAAAAGATTTTACCTCGTCATATCATATTTGAACTGCAAAAAAAAAAAAAAAAAGACAGAGAAAATCATATTTATTTTAAATTAACTCATAGTTCAAAAAACTGTGTTGTATCTGAGTCTGGTTCTCATCATTGTTTTGTTTCTTCTGAATGGTTTTTTTTCTTGCTTTATGGCAAGCCTGACTTTTTTTTTTTTAACTTTTGGTTGTGCAAAGGCAAACATGTTGTATCATGAAACAGGAATTGGCTATTAGTGTGAAAATGCATGTTAGGAGTTAAGCTGCATTTATTGTTGGCTGCAGGTGGCAGAGGCTTAGAATTCTGCCAGTGCCCTTGACTTTGTTTCTCTTCTTTGCCTTGGGCTTCCCTACATGCTCCTCCACAAAGACGTCTGTGCTTTTAGATCTTTCCACTGTAAGCCACATGATTACATTGAAATCCCGTTACTGTGATGTTAAGGTGTGAGTTGGTGTAGAGGATTTCATAATCCTTTAATTAAATCTTGCTGATTTGGTGGGGCTATGCCTCTGAGATGTGACCTTCATAAATGTGTCTCTGGCAGTGCGGCTCACCTCCTGGGTGACAAGATGGCCAGAGGGGACTGGGTGGGAGGAATGGCCTTCTGCAGCTCTGTGAAAAGGGTCTGTTAAATTATTTTTCTTTTGGAAAACAGAACTTTCTTCTGAAGATTCCTCTCTCTGTCATCACTCTATTCCTTCCACCATCAAGCTGGTCTGGCACATCATCAGCGCCCAAGTGTTGCCACCATTATTCACGACTATTGTGATTTATAATGATGATGATGATTACATTCCTGCCACTTCTTATCATCATTTTTGCTTTAGCTTCCATTTACCTATGCGATGTTTAGTACTAATTGCTGTGTGACAATATTTCACTTCATCTTTATAAGCCTAGGCTTTGGCATAGGATGCTATTTTTGGTTTTAAAAGTCATGAGTTTGAAAAGCCTGTGAAATAATTGCTACGCTTGTCTGAATTCAGGAAAGACTTCTGGCCTGGCGCTGTGAGAATTAAAGGATGCAGATCAGGGCAGGTGTCTCTCTGCCCTTTGAGGTCTGGGCACACCTCCTTGGAAACATCTTTCATTGCCCTGGCCTCTGAGGAAGTAAAAATTAATCTCAGAGTCTCTGATCCTGTTCCCAACACTAAACAGGGACTGTGTGGATGTTGTTTTATCATGACCTTGACTTTAGCAGACACTTGACAAAGAGTTTGGCAAAAGGGGAACATGGAAGGTTGGCTTATCACAAAAAAAATGCATTTGCATGATACAGATTCAAAAGTGTATAGATAGAGGAACCAGTGTATAAAAATAGTTCATTTACTACTTACGAAGATCAGCATTTTTTTTCATATATGTTAAAGAGCTCCCTTTAAGCCTTAGTTAAAGAGGAAATAATGTGGTGACCTATTGTCATTATTGTTGAGACAGAGGCCAACCAGCAACTCAACTGAAACAAGACTATGGAAATAATTAACAATAACAACAATATGGAAATAATTAATGGAAAGTAAGAGAAAACACTTTGTGAACAAAATAATATCAAATACATTTTAAAAGGATAAAATGAAATATATTATCCTAAAGGAAGCCCCTGATACTTCACTGTTTATGAACCTAGCATGTCACAAAAGCAGAAAATCAAATTTTTCACAGAAGATCACTATATTTTCAAGCACAATGAGATTGTATAGTAATTACGTAGAACTTTTGAAATTCTATAAAACTGTAAGAGAATTGACTTCTCCGAAATTACCGGTTAGATTGTTTTCTAAAGCATGTGGACAGATTTTCAGAAGAATACAAGATATTTCACTCTACAAAGTCACAAGGGTCAAGACCCATCGGCTGCTGTGTGTGTCTGTGTGTGCCCGTGTTTTAGGCAAAAGTGATATTTTTTGATTCTGAGTATTCACTTTAGTTTCCACATGGACGAAGATGGTGACAAATTTTCTCTAATTTCAAAGTTTTAAATTAATTAATAATCTGTGAGATGTCATCCCCAGGACCATGCAAATGAGGCATCTTGTAGGTAATAAAGGAGTGAGTGATTGAACCTCTGCAAGTCTCTCTTAATGATTAATTGAAGATTAAACAGATTTAGGGAAATATTGCTTTTTAAGTGAAAATGTGGCATAAGATTGTCTTGGCATGCAGTTTCATTACAGAAGAGAATCTGTGTCTACTTAATTATGTTTACATGAGATCAGTTCGCTTCCTTTCTCCTTTCAATTCTTCGAATCTTTCAAAAATGTGGCAATGGATGGAGGTTTTGTTTATAGAGCAAATCGATAGACCAGACTAAAAATAATAAATGCATAACAGTCCTGCCACTGATAGTGAAAACAGAGTGTAAGGTAAAACATCAAAAGAGGGCCAAGCACACTTAAGACCTGATTGTACTTCTTTCTGCACTGCAAAGAACGCTTTTCCTCAGAAGGTGATTTCAACCAGTTGTAGTCCAACAAATGTTGTCTCCTACTAATGTATTGAGACACTGTTAAAAAAAGATGGTTTCGGTTGCTTTTGTAAAAGTATTTTAATTATAAAAAGGATTGTTTTGCTCTGTGAGATCAAACAGCTTAAAAACACAGTTCTGATTATTTAATTGTTGAGAATAATCTAATACTAACCACATTCAATGACCTTATTATTGGATATTCAGTTTCAAATAAGAAAAATAGCACATAATATATATTATACATATGTAATATATCACATATATTATTTAATATATGTAATATAATGTGTATAATATATTCATATATTCTATATAACACATGGATATATGTAATATATGCAATATGTCCATATTTATATACAATATTTGGAAATAATAAACATGTATTATGTGTATATATATAATATATCCATATATATGTATTATTTATCCTATACATACATTATATCATATACATATATAATATATATGCATTATATCATATGCATATATAACATATATATGATATGATATCTGTATATATAATATAAAGATATTGAATATATGTACAGGATATATATTTTATTATATACATATCTAATATATGTATATGATATAATATATGGTATGTGTATATATCATATGTGATATTTACATATATAACGTGTATCTATATTATACTTGGCATGGGATCAGGTATCAGGAACACACAGTGGGGAAGGAGCCCTGAGAACCTCAGCAGAAGAGGGTTTTCCAGTGAGAGGGCCTGGAGGAGGGGTGACTAAATCCACACATCAAATCAGCACATGATAGGCACTCACCTCGCGCCACCCATATGATCAGCTGTTTCCTTTCACAATCCCAGATACGCAAGAATTCCATAGTGTCTACTTCACATTAAGGGTGAGAAGGTTGAGGTCCCAGGCTAACCCGCAGTGCCAGAATCAACTTCTGAGTTTCGGCCTGACAGAGCAGGAACTTTTGCTTCATCCACAGTGTTGTTAGAGTTAAGAGATTTATGAATTATAAAAAGAGGAAGACATTTTTCTAATCAGAAAGAAAATATCCTACTGAATCTGTAAAATTAAATGAAAGATAACTAAACGGCAGCAATGCAATGGCAGTGATTGGAAATCCCTAACTTCTAGAGTGTTGTACACTAGAAAATGATTTGTTTTAGAGAGTGCTAAGCTTAACTACATGTTCTGTTTCTTACTATACTACTTCATCTCTCTGACGTCTCCTTCTGGAAATGATGTATTGTTTTGAAGTTTTGTTGCCTTAAGAAAAAGTAAGATGAGATTTGTAGAGTACCTGGCATAACACATAGCACATAAAACAAAGCTATTATCAGTTTTCTTCGTCTGATTATCAATATCATTATAAAGAGGAGAAGGAGGAAAGTGACCAAATAGGAAGAGATGAAATGTTTTAAGCTAAGGAGGAGACACAGGGCAGGAACTGAAAGGACACATTCAGGGATACAGAGTGCTATGATCTGAACGTTTGTGCTCCCCAAATTCCTATGTGGAATGCTAACCCTTGTTAGTATCGGAAGGTGGGGGCTTTGGGAGGTGATTAGATCCGTGGGATTAGTGCCCTTGTAAAAGAAACCCAAGGGGAGCTCCTCAGCCCCTTCCAGCGTGTGGGGACCCAGTGAGAAGACATTGCCTGCAATGAGGAGGAGGCCCCGACCAGACACAGAAGGTGTCAGCGCCTTGATCTGGGACCTGTGAGCCTCCAGAACTGTAAGAAGTAAACTTCTGTTGTTTCTAAGCCACCCAGTTTAGAATCTTATCACAGGAGCCTGAATGAGTTAAGATACCAGGTTTAGAAGCAAACTAAAATGTGAAAGTTTAAAAAGGAGGAATGAAGGATCACAGATTTCTATGAGTGATATTATTATAATAATTTGCTTCATATTTTTTAGGTGCCTTACAAGTCAGGGAGAAGAATTCAGATGATAAGCGGGGTGATAGATTACTGATGATGGGTGTGGGTGAGCTGAATTCACACTTACTCAAAACTCTCCTCCATGAACCTCTACCAATACTCGTAGGAGGATAAGAGACAGGGTGAGAGTCTGGAGAGAGTTTGACAATGGTGCAGACATGGAAGCCTGGTGCACTTGCTGATGAAAAGGAGGCACAAATCTCCAGTCATATTCTTCTTTACAGCAGAACAAAAGCTGTGGGCCATTGGGAGAAGATGGTGAGCTCTGCTGCCTGAGAACATAAAGGAAGACACACTGGCTGGAAGTAGGGTATGAAGAAATAATACTGTATCCATGAGGGATGGATAGAAAACAGCTTTGGCTCCAACATCAAATACTAAGACCATCAGAGGTCTCCCATCTCTGGGAGAGGCCAAACTTCCTTGCACAAGACACAGCAACGGAAGCAAATTTAGGCTCTTCAGAGAGGAGGGGCAGGATCAATGAGTCCCACACTTGCAAAACTAGAGAAAGAGGGCCTGATTATAACAGAAGCAAAACCAGAGCAAGAGAAAATCCTGTGACCACCATCACCATGCTGGCAAACACAAAATCACAAGCAATAGCCGTCCCCCACTGGGGAAGGGACAAGACTGAAAAGATTCCCTTTGTTGTGCCAATTCACAGGGCTGGCCCAATGTTGCAGGCAGAGAAGGAATATTCAGATAAGCACTCCAGGACCCCTGCCCCTATTTCATGCACAAGGTAACACTACACACTTAAGCATCTGGAACACTGAAGACAACCATAGTAACAAAATTTCAACCAGCTCAGTTTCTAACTAGATTGACTGAAATCCCACACTAAGAACATAGTAATAAAAGCATACTGTTTCCCTGCATACATACATACTTCTTCTTCTTCTTTACTTTTTTTCTTATTTTTTTGTAATGGATTCTTCCTCTATTGCCCAGGCTGGAGTGCAATGGCGAGATCTTGCCTCACTGCAGACTCTGCCTCCCAGGTTCAAGCAATTCTGCTTCTCAGGCTACCAGGTAGATGAGATTACAGGGACGTGCTGGAGGTCATGTGCCTATAATCCCTAGAGGCCAGCTAATTTTTGTATTTTTAGTAAAGACGGGGTTTCAGCATGTTGGCTGGGCTGGTCTTGAACTCTTAACCACAGGTGACCTGCCCGCCTCAGCCTCCCAAAGTGCTGGGATGACAGGCATGAGCCACTGCATACTTGCTTCTTGGCTCCATGTCTACTGTTCTATCCATGATGTCTGGCATTGAATTAGAAAAAGTTAGGAGATAAGTAAGAAAACAAGGAAGAAAACCTGACAAGAGACAAAGCAGTCAAAATAATTAGACTTAAGAAGAAGCAAATGTTGGAATTATCAAAGAAAGAATGTTTAAGCTTTAGCAAAAAACATTGGCAGCATTCACGCAGATTGAAAATTTCAGAGGAGAGATTAAAATTGTAAGAAAAAGCCAAATGAGAATATTAGAAACACACGGAGAGAAACACAGAGTAATAGGGATGAAGAATGCCTCTCATAGTCTCAGGAGCAGACACAGCTTAGCCAAGGAAAGAAACAGCGAACATAAAGTTTAGTTAATAAAAATTATACAACTTGAAAAAGAGAAAGGGAACTCTTTAGAATAAAGCACTCCACAGAATGAATTGCTGTGGGACAAGCAAACCCTCAAGTAGCTGAAATCCAAAATAAAGAAAAGAGACATAAGAATGAGTCTGAAGGAATAATGGAAGATTTTCCACAAATAATAAAAGACACCAAAATGCATAGTCAAGAATCCCCAAGATAACAAAGCCCAGGGATGTTCTAGTCACACTATACAGACCAAAGATATGGCCAGGTGTGGGGGCTCATGTCTGTAAGCCCAGCACTTTGGAAGCCAAGGTGGGTAGATAATCTGGGTTAGGTGTTCAAGAACAGCCTGGCCAACAGAGTGAAACCTGTCTCTACCAAAAACACAAAAATTAGACAGGCATGGTGGTGCACACCTGTACTCCCAGCTACTTGGGAGGCTGAGGCAGAAGAATCACTTCAACCTGGGAGGTGGAGGTTGCAGTGAGCGGAGATCACACCACTGCACTCCAGCCTGGAAACACAGTGAGACTCCACCTCAAAAATAAATAAATAAATATAAAAACCAAAGATAATAAAAAAAATCTTGAGGACATACAGAGGGGGCAAAATATGCATTACAGATAGAGGAAGAAATACTAAATGCTACAGTAAACATCTTCAGAAACCATCCAGGCCAGAAGAAGAAAATGATGTGAGGTCTCTGAAGTCAGGGGGTGAGGGAAGCTGGAATACTCAGTACGCCAAAAAAATTCATTTGGAAGTGATGGCAAACTCTCTCTCTCTCTCTCTCTCTTTCTATATATATATATATTTAAAACACTGAAGCTAAATAAATAGTATTAGAAGCAGACATATGATACAAGAAATACAAAAGGAAGTTTTTGAATCAAAAGACTTTTTATGGCAGGGAAATTGCATCTATACAAATAAATAAATTGTTCTCGAAATGATTAAAATAAAGACAAATAGAAAAAAAGATTTTTCTTATTTGAATTACTCTCCAGGTTTATTGTCTGCAAATGCAAAATAGAAATATTTTGAAGATTTATAGAAGATGTAAATTAAAATATATAACACTAGCACAAAAGAAGAAATTAGCAGAATATTGTTTTGAAGTCCTTGTATACCAACCTGTAAAACAATCTTTGAAGGAATGCTCTGATAAATTAAACATGTATACTATAAACCATGGGGAACCCATTATATAAATGAAAATGTGAAAACTAAGCCAGTAACCAATAGTAAATGGATGCATTAAAAATATGAATCAAAATATATACATAATTTTTTTTTAGAAACTTAGAGTTGATATAAAAGTAAGGCTTAATTATATGCTACCAACAAGGAACTCATTTTAAATACACAGGTAGAATGGCAACATATCTTTATGTAAGCATGAAGATATAGGATGAAAACAAAATTCCATGTGAGCATTGGCAAAGCTAAAGTATTAGGAGCTATGAATATCAGACAATCTGGACTTCAGAACAATACATAATATCAGAGATAAGGAAAGACATTACATTATGATAAGTGGGGCTAATTCTTCAAAATTTAGTAAAAATCCTAAATGTGTGTTTGTACATAGATAACAACAGAGCTTTAAGATACATCAAGCAAAAACTAATAAAACTGAAAGGGGAATAGACAAATCTGTAATTTTATTAATGTCTTCAACACTACTGTCTAAGGAATCAAAGTAATAGCAGATGAAAAACCAGTAGGGACTTTTAGACCTGAACAACAGTATCTACTAACTTGACCTAACTGACATGTATAAAAAGCTTAACCCTCAACAGCAAATGCAAATTATTTTCAAGGACACATAGAACATTTGCCATGTTAGGCCATATTCTGAGCCAGAAAACAAGTTATAATACATTTAACGTGACTGTGACTATACTAATTATTTTCTTTGACAAAAATACATTAAAAAGAAGGTAACTGAAAAGTCCACAAATATTTAAAGTATACAATTATAATAACCCATGGCCAAAAGAGAACTACATAAGGAAATTAAAAAATATTTTGAGTTGAATAAAAATGAAAACCATACACACATTACAAATAAGCATTGAGTCTCTTCCCATCACTCCTATTCAACATCATGCCTGAGGTCCTAGCTATGCAATAAGGTAAGAAAAGATATTAAAGACAAATAGATTGGAGAGGAAGTAACAAAAGAGTTTTTATTTTCAAAGGACATAATGGACTACTCAGAACTTACCAAGGAATCTACAAATGAACTTGTAGAATTAGTAAGCAAATTTATTGAGTTCTCGGATACAAATCTAATATTAAAAAACATATATTTTCTAAGTACAATCAATGAACAATTGAAATTAAAAATTAAAATGAAAACAGTGCCATTTATAATTGTACCCAAAACATTGAACCCTAGGTAATAATTTCCTAAAGCCTATTCATAAGCTCTATGTTGATAATGAACTGAATACATGTAGATATGCTGTGTTTATAAATTGGAAGGTTCTATATTGTTAAGATGTGGATTCTTCCCAGATTGATGTATTGTTTCAAAGCCATAGTGATAAAAATCTCAGCAGGACATCTGGTAGTCATTGAGAAGCTGACTTTAAAAGTTACATAGAAAAAGTAAAAGAATTGGAATAGTGATAAGAATTTTGAAAACAAGAATAGACTTGCAAGACATTACTATATTTCAAGGTTCACTGTCCAAGCCACAGTAGGAAAGAAAGTGTGATATTGGCAAAAGCAGAGAAACAAAGAATAATTGCAAGAAAGTTGTCTAGATATTTGTGTGTTTACTTATATAGTCAGCTGATTTACAACAAAGATACAAAGGTAACTTAATTAAAAAAGAATATTTTTTAAAAGTTTTTTAAGATTTTTTTTTTGTTTTGCACATGGATGTATAATTTTCCCACACAATTTGTACACAATTTGTACACAATTTGTGTGGGAAAATTATACATCCATGTGCAAAACTTAAGCTTTAATACATACTTTTCATGATATTAAAAAAATTATGAAATGATTCAGACCTAAATGCTAACAAAGCTTTAAAACTTTGAAAATAAAACATAAAAGAAAATGTGTGTGACCTTGGGTTTGGCGAAGTTGTCTATGATGCAACACAAAATCATGGCCTAAATTGGTAAAATGTTAATAAGTTAATGGAGGAAATCAATGTTAGGAGTTGATTCAAAATAGCAGCTTATTCACTTAGCCAATAAATATTTATTGTTTTCTATATGCTAGGCAGTGCTCTAGGCAGAAAACAAGATTTCGTAGAATTAAAAATCTTTGCTCTTTAAAATATACAATTAATACTATGAAAAGCTACACAAATGCAAATCTAATTTATTTTTTTATATTTTTATATTTTTTATTTTTTAGACAGAAAGAAAAAGAGAGAAAAGAAAGAAAGAGTGAAAGAAATAATAATAATAAAAAAGAATGTAAGAGAGAAAGAAAGAAGAAGAGAAAGAGGGAGAGAGAATGGGATTCTTGTTCTATTGCCCAGGCTAGAATGCAGTCTAAAAACCTCTTTTATTCCAATGATTGAGCTAATGATCCTAAATATATATGCACCTAATACAAGAACACTCAGATACATAAGGCAGGTTCTTAATGACTTACAAAGAGACTTAGACTCCCACACAGTAATAGTGGGAGACTTTAACATTATACTGTCAATATTAGACAGATCGACGAGATAGAAAATTAACAAGGATATCCAGGACTTGAACTCAGACCTGGAACAAGTAAACTTAACAAATATTTACAGAACTCTCCACC